>ONZH01009125.1:0-14531 GCA_900303285.1 Rhinella marina | reverse complement strand
CCAGTTCCACCGCCCAAAGCTCCCAAACGAGGAGTCAGGCATCGGCTGGATCATCCGACACCACCCTTACATGGGACGGTCAGCGAGAGTCCTCTGCAAACCTTGATCTGCCCTTGGAGTCTCTACCACTTTTTAGTGATGAGGAGGAGGAGGAGGAGGAGGAAGTCCACCAAATTCAGCGGGTGGAACGTACTGAGACTCCAGAGGAGGTGTTGGCTGTAAGCAGTCAACAGAGCCAGGGAGGGGCATCCAGTGCCACACCTGATATCCTGTCCCAGCCACCGGAGGAAAATAGCAGTGGTCCTGACTTTGATGATGATGTCGCTGATCGGACGTGGCGCCCTCAAGCATTTTATAGTCCCACAGGGTAGTAACATTTTTAGTTACTGCAGCAGGAACGATGGGGTTCTGTCGGAGGTCGTTATGTCGGGGCTTAGGCGAGGTGGGGACTCCGGCCACTCGGTTGTGGACTTCCTCCGCAGGCCCGGCCGTCTCGACTCGGACTTTGGCCCGGACGTATGCTGGCTTCCTGAGTGCACCGCTGGTTGCGTCCATCTTCGGGACCACGTGTGCGGCCTCGCTTGCAGGATCTCCAGCTGCTATCACTGGTAGATGAGGCACTTCGGGGTTCGGCACCAGCTGTGCCTTGCGGATAAGTTGGTCCAGGCGAACCTCCGCTGGTCTAGGTGTAGGCTCATATGGGTCAGTGCCCCAGACCATATCCCCCCAACTAGAGCCACGCTGACGGGACGCCATGTTGTTGCCTCTCTCTTTCTTCGCATACACCGGAGATGAAGGAGGAGCTAAGGGGGTGGAGTGTTCGCTCTCAATGCTCCCCCCAGCAAGTTCCAGGCGGGCTGGATTAGATTTTCCCGCGCTACAGGGGGCCGTGCCATGGTTTTCACGCTCTTGAGGGGACGGTTTCTTTGCTTCAGCATGAAGAAGCTGCGCCACTAGTGAGAAAATGGCGTTGTTAATTCTTCTGGTGCCGGCGCGCAGCGTTTTGCGCCGTCTGCACCGCAGCAACTGTGTCAAAGTCATTTTTCAGTAGACATCTGTCAGGTTTTCTGACTAATTCTTTGGCCTTGTAGATAAAAGGCTATTAGTTTAAAGTCTGTTTTAGGGATGGTTGAGCTGTGACCAAAACGGTACAGGCACTTCAGACTCATCCTGTTCGTGACGCTAATGCGTACATATTCAGTTAAGTAGCGTACCTTTGACAACGCTACACTGTATGTTCGTTACTTGAGTAGGAATGTTCGCAGATGCAGTGTACGTACGCATTCGCTTAAGTAGCGTACCTTTGACAACGCTATACTGTATGTTCGTTACTTGAGTAGGAATGTTCGCAGACGCAGTGTATGCGTATGCTAATGCGAACATATTCAGTTAAGTACCGCACCTTTGACAACGTTACACTGTATGTTCGTTATTTGTGCGGGAATGTTCGCATTAGCGTACGCATTAGTGTAAATTCTCTAATATGCGTATATTTTGCGTCGCCATTGTTGAAGTCACTTGGATTTTTTCCATTTTTTCAACTGCAAGTAAACGAAACTATACCCTATCTGACTCCCATTATTGTAGAAGCAATTATTCAGCCGTTACGTTATAGCAAGGTTCGTTTTAGGTTCGGTTCGTACGAATCCGAAATTCAAGAAAGTTCGCCGAAGCGAAGCGAACCGAACTTTTCAAAAGTTCGCTCATCCCTAGTGGCCACTTTGAAGAACCTAGAATATAAGACATATTTACAGTTGTTTCACAACTTTTTTGTTAAGTATATAATTCCACATGTGTTAATTCATAGTTTCGATGCCTTCAGTGTGAATCTACAATTTTCATAGTCATACAGAAAACTCTTTGAATGAGAAGGTGTGTCCAAACTTTTGGTCTGTACTGTATATATATTTATATATATATATTTACAATGACATCACTTTTGATTTCTGTAGAATCAATATAGCCATAAATCAGATTAACAAAAACATTGAACAAATTAATCCATCTCTAGTACTGACTTTCCAACTAAATATAATATTTATAAATACATTTATTAATATAAATATCAAGTATGTATGAAAAGATGTACTCAGATGTAAACTTTTAATGCTTGAATATGGTATTTCTATAACATGAACATTAATGGCTGTTACAAATATATTACATAGTATTTTTGAAGCTTTAAGACTAAGTATAGCATTTTCTCATGTTTGATTTTTTTTTTTTCTTAAATAGTATCAGTCAATACAGTGATTTCTGAAACTGCTTGTCAAAGGTCACAGGCCAGGTCTTGTGTTAAAGCTTACCTGAATTATTTCATGCTAGTGTTTCACTGTGATTATCAGCCACTTTGACCTTTGCACAGCAGTTGGGAGTCCTTAAATCTCAATGGACCAGGTTAAAAGACGTTATGTTTTTTAACACTTTCATTACTAGGAGAAGATGTCTTGAGGTCTGAAGGATTGTTTATCTGCAAGCTAGTATCTTGTGCAATCATATTACTTGTACATGCTAAGCAGAAGCAGCATTCAATGTCCATCAGCTGCTGCAAAAGCAAATGTAATTATGTCATGCACAAAAATGTAGATGCTCAGAAGATGAAAATGTAATTATGCTTAAGAGGGTTCGCAGGAAAATTGTATTAATTAAATTAATCAAGAACAATTTTAATTATTACATTAAAAACTATCTATGGAAAAGGCTATGTAAAACCAAGGAATTTGCAAAGAAAGTTGCATTGCACAGGATGAAATCTATGGGGAAAATCTGCAGGGAGAATTTACATGGTGTGGATTTAAAACCCACGCCACATGTCAATTTCCACTTGTCCATGTCAATGGATGAGTCCAAATCTCATCAACTTTGTTGCTAATCCCGCAAACCCGGATGGAAAGTTCACTGCATACCTGCTACATGTGGATGTAACCTTAAAAGGGTATTCTGGTTACATTAAGTTATCCCCTATCCGTGGAATAGGGTATAATTATTAGATTGGTGGGTGTTCTATCACTGGAACCCCCATCAATCAAGAGAACATGGACCCAGTACCCCCTGAAATGAACAGAGCTATGGGAGTTCTGGATATAGCCAAATACAGCCCTTGGTTGCCTCTGGAAATCCCATACAAATTTATGGAGCAGCCCCATGCATGCACAACCAGCTGATCTGTTCATTTCAGGAGACTTAAGGGGGTAAGGGGCCCCCGTTCTCAATGGGGGTCCCAGCGATAGGACAGCCACTGGTCTAATAATAGGTGTTATACCCTGTTACAAGAAAGTCACACCTCATCACACTTCCTCATTGAGTGGGTCATAAAAAGTGTCTGACATTGAATATAGTTTGCTTAACCACCTAGAAAAATACCTGCATTGTCTTAAATTGTACTTATACTTACCTTCTTCAGTCCTACAGCGACTATCCCTTCAGGACCATTTTTGCCATTCAGGATCAAGCACTTTTTTTGTTTTGTTTTTCCTCTAATTCAGTTGTACAAGGGCATGCTTTCTGCAGAATAAGGCCTCTTTCACACAAACGTTTTGTTTTGCGAACCCGAAAAAAAAAAAACGGATGGCATCCGTGTGCGTTCCGTATTTTGCGGAATGAAACAGCTGGCCCCTAATAGAACTGTACTATTCTTGTCCGTAATACGGACAAGAATAGGACATGTTCTATTTTTTTGCGGGGCTACTGAACGGGCATGCGGATGCGGGCGGCACACAGTATGCTCTCAGTATTTTTTGCGGGCCCATAGAAATGAATGGGTCCGCATTTTTCACATTTTTCACATCGGAGCCCGCAAAAAATACTGTCGTGTGAAAGAGGCCTAAACTGAAATTTTCCATGGCCCCATTTTGGGATACATAGCTATTTCCGGAGAGAAATGGTAAAAACCCCTGACATTTTGCCATTTTTTTTGTATTTTAAGCTTTGAAATATTCACATATGGCATGCATAATGTGATAATTTTGTTTTGTGGGTCAGTATTAATATGGCAAAGCCAAATTTAAGTCTTTTTTTTATGTGTTATTACTTTGCTTTTGTGTTGCCATATTCTGAGAGCTATTACATTTTAATTTTTCTGTTAATGGAGCTATGTTGGGGGTTTTTAGCAAACAAGCTGTAGTTTTTATAGGTACCATTTATAGATCCACAGTTGTTTTGATCATATTTTATCCACTTTACGAGAGACAGAATAAACAGCAATTTTGGATTTTTTTTTCCTAAAGTTTTTTTGTATTATCATTTTTATACAGAATAAATCACTTCTTGTCTTAAAAAATGTGCTGCTGTATTATGAGAGCCATAATTCTTTTCAAACTTGTAATCAGTTAGTTTGCCTATTTAGAGGGTCATTGTGCTGTTTGGTATCATGGTGTGTACCATATTGAACATGGACCATAGAAAGCTCAGTAGAGAGTTGTCTCAGGAGATTACAAATAAAAGTATAGACAAACATGTTAGTCCTTGTTCAGACATCAGTTAATTGATCAGTTATTTCCATCAGTTATTGTGAACCAAAACCAGGAGTGGAGGCTACTCAGAGATATGGTGTAATGGAAAGATCTGCTCCTGTTCTCTGTTTTTGACCCGCACCTGGTTTTGGCTAACATTAACTGATGGAAATAACTGATCAAATAACTTATGTGTGAACAAGCCCTTAAGGGTAAAGGCTATAAGACCATCTTCAAAACAGTGGCTTCTTAGGACCAAGCATTAAAAATTATGCGTTACAAGGGAAGGAGCCCTTATACATACACGCTCATGAAGCATAAAGATGAGGTGTAATTGGAGTATTGCTTTTGCAGTAACTATCCATTATCTTGCAGAAATATGTAACAGGTATAATAATGTAATGTAATGTAATGAGGGTATAATACACTCATGTACACAATTACAAATGGTAAATGGTAAAACTGTATTTTTTTAGAAGAAAAACATGTACAATTGCTCAGCATTTGGAGCAGAATGTATACTATTGGGGTGCTGGTACTAACAATATTCCTATGAGCTGTAGAAACTTGGGGAGAAATTCATTATTCCTCTTAGGCCTCTTCAATGCATCTGTGACTTTTCTAGTCACAATATGCATTTTATGTAGTCCTTGAAAAGCGGGTGTGGCAAGGGTAGAGTGAGGTGTTGCAAGGGCTGGGAAATTTACCTTGGCTAATTCATCGTTTTTTATACCAGAAACTGGAGTAAATAATGACTGAAATCTATGGTAGCGCCAAGGTGCTGTAGACTTCATTATGGTGCACAGAGACCCAAAGAAGGCATTTTATTTATGATGAGGCCTTGATAAATCTATAAAAAAACCTAAATAAGATTGCAGTCTGTTTAGGGTTTTTTAATGTGGCTCTTGCTTCCAGCAGCTATATTGAACATAGAACTGGATGACTAGTCCCTCTCTCCCTTAGAGCTTCCCCTGATCAAGTTCCCTAAACTCTACCCAATAATATCTTCCTATTCTCTCCCTATAGTTTCCTTACTACAGCTACAGATGTAGTCAAGCTTAACTTGATGGTTATCAATGACAAGAAAAGGTTAATGGACTTTTTCAATGCATTTGAAAGGCAATTTTATCTCTGCTACTTCTGCAGGTTACTGGTTTTTGTCTGCATCCTTCCAGGTCACAAGACAAAAACAGAATGGCATTCTCTGACTTTCTAAGCAAATGATCTTACTGAACCCTGCCCCTGATTGTCCAATCAGGCTGTTTGTCAGCATCTCAGTCAATCAGGGCAAGCACTTTCCTCTACTTCCACCCATTGTCATATGATCCTCCTCATCTTCCTCATGGTTAAATGGCACTGGGAGGACAAATTATTAAAACATTCTTAATGGATCTCATCTTTAATATAGACATTTAGAATACATTATGCTAAGCAAAGCATATGCCTTGATAAATAGTCATTATGTATGAACATAACATAGAAACAAAAGCTTTCTTTTATTAACTAAGCAGAACATTTTGTTACTGAATGAATGCCAAGAACATATCAGCTGAGAAATAAATCAGTTTAACCCCTCCCCTTCCCCTGCTGGAAGTGACTTCCCACCCAGCGCCGTAGTACTACAGCGCACTGATCAGGTGGGTGCAGGAGCTGCGCCCGCCCGATCAGCGGCACAGCCGGACCCCTGCTGTATGCACCGGCATTGGTGAAAACACTGATGCCGGTGCATTAACCCTTCATGTGCTGCGGTCAGCGCTGACCGTGGCACATGTGATGTGGGCGGTGGAAAGGGGTGTCCATCGTGTCCCCGTGCTGCTGTGACGGGGACTCGATGGCCTAGATGGCAGCTGGATGCCTTTCTTAGGCATCCGGCTTCCATCTACGGAAGCCTGTGAGATCCAGCCCCCTGGATCTCACATGCAGAAGGCTGTAAGTGTATTACATTGAGTAATACACTTATAGACAATGCATTACAATACAGAAGTATTGTAATGCATTGTAAAGGGGATCAGACCCCCAAAAGTTAAGAAAGTGTAAAAAAAGAAAGTGAAAAAAATAAAGTTTTAAAAAAAGCTTCAAGTTAAAAAAAGCGTCCTTTTCACAAAATAAAGTGAAAAGAAATTGCAAAAAATAGTGAAAAAAAGAAAAATAGACATATTAGGTATCGCCGCATCTGTATCGACCAGCTCTATGAAAATATTACATGATCCACCCCGCCAGGTGAACAAAGTAAAAAAAAAAATAAAAAAAAAATGCCAAAACAGCCATTTTTTGGTCAACTTCCCTTACAAAAAGTGTAATAGTACCCCAAAATGGTACCAATCAAACCGTCATTTTGTCCCGCAAAAAATGAGACCCTACCTAAGACAATCGCCAGAAAAATAAACAAAAATATGGCTCTCAGAAAATGGCAACACAAAAAAAGATTTTATTCTGCTCAAAAATAAATCTAATATGTAAAATTTAACAAAAATAAAAATGGTAGACATATTGGGTATCGCCGCGTCTGTAACAACCTGCTCTATAAAAACATTACATGAGATGGCTCCCCAGGTGAATCCTGTAAAAAAAAAAATAAAAAAAAACTATGCCAAAACATCTATTTTTTTCACCTTGACTCACAAAAAGTGTAATACCAAGCGATAAAAAATGTGCCCCAAAATGGTACCAATGAAAACGTCACCTCATACCGCAAAAAATGAGCCCCCAAGACAATAACTCAAAAAAATAAAATTCAATGGCTCCCGCAAACCAGACCATCAAAATCTGTGCTGCAAAATCCATATGGCGCTCCTTCTGTTCTGAGTCCTGCTATGTGCCCCCACAGCAGTTTACCACCACATATGGGGTGTTGCCATATTCAGGAGAAAATGGGGAACATATGGGGTGCTTTTCTCCACTGCCACAAACCCATAGAGACGTTTACCATCACATATGGGGTATTTCTGTAAACTGCTGAATCAAAGCAATGTATATTGAGGTTTAGTTTGCTGTTAACCCTTGCTGTGTTGCAAGTAAAAAATATATTAACATATATATGTAGAATATATAATCTACCAAAAAGTGAAATTTTGAAATTTCACCTCCATTTTCCTTTAATTCTTGTGGAACACCTCAAGGGTTAACAAAGTTTGTAACATCAGTTTTTTTTATAATTTAAGGGGTGTAGTTTCTAAAATGGGGTCATTTATGGGTGGTTTCCATTACGTAAGCCCGTCAAAATCATTTTATATCTGAACTGGTGCTTAAAAAAATGGTTTTGGAAATTTTGTTGAAAATTTGAAAAATGGCTTCTAAACTTCTAAACCTTCTAACGTCCTAAAAAAGTAAACTGACATTTATAAAATGATGCCAACATAAAGTAGACATATGGGGAATGTAAAATGATAACTATTTTTTGAGGTATTACTATGTCTTTTGAAAGTAGAGAAATTGAAATTTGGAAATTTGCTAATTTTTCAAAATTTTTGGTAAATTTGGTATTTTTTTTATAAATAAAAATGAAATATTTTGCCACAAATTTACTACTGTCGTGAAGCACAATATGTGACTCAGAATGGCCTGGATAAGTAAAAGCATTCCAAAGTTATTACCACATGAAGTGACACATGTCAGATTTGCAAAAAATGGCCTGGCCAGGAAGGTGAAAACAGGCCCGGGTTTGAAGGGGTTAAGACATGAATCTGTTCCTTAAAAATAATCAACTACCATGGAAAATTGACGGAAGACTGATTGTCCATTATGTTCTTTATATTTGATACATTTCTTTCTTTCTTTCTTTCTTTCTTTCTTTCTTTCTTTCTTTCTTTCTTTCTTTCTTTCTTTCTTTCTTTCTTTCTTTCTTTCCTTCTTTCTGGAGGTGGAGTAATGTTACCACTATTTTATGTATTTATGTTAATTATATAAATGTTTATTAATTTATGTTTTTATTTATTTGAACGGGTGGGTGGAGTTGGTAGCAGATATTGGATTAAAGTTTAACGCGTTAATGCAACAAAATCACCTTATAGTAATACACCAAAATGACCATCCTAGGGCATTTGGTGTCAAAATAATGCTAGCTACATCTGTATGTTTGGCAGTGTAAGAATATAAGTATTTATTTGGTGGTGTGGATGAAGATGACAGCAGACAAGATGTTTATGTTATCATTATTATTTTGTAAATTTATCAATATATTTATTTATTTGGAAGGGTGGGTGGAGATGGCAGGAAATGATGAATATACACTGACGAGCAAAGGGGTAACAATGTTTTGAACTTTTGACTTTCAGGCTCCATATCTCACATCCACTACAGCTTTGACCGTGAGACTACCATCATTTTATAAACAATCAGCTTGGTTATCTCATAAATAAATTGGAGTGAGGTGCCAGACAATGTAAGACCGGGAGTTGCCGGAGGCAGAGAGGGGGCGGACGCGTACTTTACTTAGTGCAATGTACAAGACTGTCTGCACACATTTGGGGGAATTTATCATTGGCCTCTATACTTACTCCACTTCTGGATCTGGCCAAAGTCATTTTGGTGGAAGGCTGATGTATCATTGGTCCATGGTTTCTGTGATAAATGTGGTTTCTGAAAGTCACTTTGGCTTTGCTCTAGTCTGTTTTGAAAAAGTTGCACGTTTTTAAAAAAGTCGCACGTTTATGTCTAAAGTTGCTATGTAATTGTCGCACGTTAAATAAGACTGACTGAAAAGTCGCAATTCCACAGTTCCTCAGCACCTTGGTGAACATGGCTAACATGGACCCCTCATTACTGAGTGATCTGTTCACTAAATTTATTCAGGAGCATTTTGAAACTCAGCCAACTAGAGAATTAAATTCAGAAACTCCTCAGGAAAGCCTTCCTTCGTGTAGCCAAAGCAATTTGGCTGATAATTCCAAATCAGTACCTGATTTGGAAGATTTGGAGAATGTGGAATCCCCTGAGAATACTTTTCCTGTGAAAGCTGATGACCGAAAACGAAAAAAGAAGAATTTTACTGATGAGGAGAAGAAAATATTAGTCGAAAAGGTATTTTTTTTTCAAATTTTATTTCTACAGGGTGTTGTATGTAGTTATTAAATTATATTTTACTCAACTGTCTTTTACTTTGGGTTGATTTTCTCATTTAATCTTTTCAATTTGGCTTATAGATGCTTAATGTGGGGTTTAATTATTTGGGAACTAATTCGTGGGGGAATTTATTTCGCACCCGAAATGTTCTCTCAAACCATATGTTCTCACCAACTGGGTTGGATTATCCTCATTGGCCCTAAGGCTCCATTCTCACTGCCGTATTCAATGGGGGCGTATCTATCCGCCAAATTGTGGCTAGATATAGACCCATTCATACGATAGTGAGATTGTTGCCTTAGGACTCATGCAAAGACCTGTGTTTTGCAGGCAATTTTGTACTGTGCGACCCTGGCCTATGCTGCCCATAGGATGGGAGTGCATGTTGTCATTGGTTACTGTGATGATGTGGACTTCATGACGCTGTACACAGTGCTGAGAAACACTGTACACGGCGTATGCAGTATTTCACTGTATGGCAGGTGCCTCTGGAAGCGCACGGCATTATAGCAACCAATGATGGCCCATCGTCTGGGGCAGCTCAGTCCATGGTTTCACCGCCCAATACGTGCTGTTTTTGATTGTCTTTATTTTCTGGTGACTTCACAAGGAATATGGTTGTTTGTGCTTTTTCACGAATATTTTGAATTGGGAGTGGAATATTTCAAATGAATTACATGGGCAAAGTCCTTTTAGTCCATACAGAACCTGTCTTAATCACACAGGCAGATAAAATATTTCCCCACATCGATATAAAGAGCTGTCTCAGTATCCTCTCTGCTTGTCTGCCCTTTTCGTCCAGAATACTGATGATATCATTTCATCTGTTGTCTTGGTGGAAATCCCTGTCAAACGGAGCAGTGAGGTTGATGAGGCAGCTCTTTCCTTCATTGTTGGGGAGTAGTTTTGCTCTTCTTGTGTTCTTGGCTCTTGGTGTTTTTTTTTTTTTTTTGGGGAAATTTATTTTCTTATAATCTTTTTCCTTTTTTTAAAAAAATATACTTGATGAGGCTGATATATTTCTGCACTTCAATGTTAAATAGAGTATGAGATTTAAGAGTCTCCATATTTTTCATGAAATAATTCACTCTTTTATTTTCTTTTCAGGTTGTGGCTAATTATGATTCTTTATTTGGGAAAACAGCTGACCGTCTACCCTTGGCCATTAAAAATAAAATTTGGGCTACTATTGCACAACAAATAAACAGTCTAGGAGTTGACAAGCGATCTGTTTCGGATTTAAAGAAAAAATGGCATGATTGCCGCCGACTTTGTAAACTGAAATTAGCCAAAATTCATAAAATGGTCAAGCAAACAGGTGGTGGCCCAAGGAATGCAACTAGTTTGAATGACTTAGAGGAGCTTATAGCAAACACATATCGAAAAGAGCAGATAGCCGGGATTGGAAGCATGGATACAATGGAATTGGAGTTTCAAGAAGGTATGTATTTTATGGGTCAAGTCTTCATGCAAAATGCTAGTTGGGTTACATTATAAGGGTGATGTCACATAGCACAGTTTTGACAAGCTGGTAGGATGCTTTTAACATTATATCAGCTTTTGTAGCCTGGCTAAACCACGTTACTCATCATTGTGGCAATGATGTAATTGTATTTAGCTTGATACATTTCATAACTAACTCTTTACTGTATGTCCGATTGACACTGTATGCTATCACCCTCAATAAAACTAGTTTGCCTCATACCTACATCCACATCTCTTTATCTTAACCTGGTTTTTGTGGTAGTTTAGTGCTGCTTTCTGGCCACTCCCTCTATCTTCTCTGTTATGCCCAGCCTACCCGACCACATTTGTTGCTTGAAATTGTGTTGTACCTATGTTGCGAAACTTTTCTTTTCATGAATATCTAAGGGGTCGCAAAGCGACATGCAGCATGCTGTGACCGCGACACAACAGTTGGCACAAGTCCATCTTAGATGGATTTGTCAGCATATGTCGTGTTGTTGATGCTGCATGTTGCATGTTGCAGTGTGACACCATAGTCATCCTTTGATAACAAAGTTGAACGATAGTAATGCAACATTAATGTCGCATGACCACTATTGTGGTATGTATTGGCATATGTGTTGCGCAACTTAGCCACATCCATAACCTCTGCACATTGTCAATTGGACTTTAAAATTAAAGCTACACTCTGAGCCAGCCGGACCTTTACACTGCCTTGTTCTGCTTGCTAATGGAGTGTTTTGTTTTGTTTTTATGGTGGTTGGGGGGGGGTGGTAAGGTTTCAGATATTATTATGCCTGCCTTGACTTGTCAACCTTTCGCTTTATTATTCAGGCTCAATAATGGTGGATTGCGAAGAAGATTTTGAAGTGGATCCTGCTGCCAATTTGTCAGAAGCTATTCCGGAGGGCAGCGAATCCATTGTGAATGAGCCAGATGAGCGTTCTCCTTCAGAATCAAATTTGGCTTGCAACTCGCGTGCTGTATTGGCAACATATATGAATGCCACCCAAAAAATTTTTAAGGACCTCATTGAGACCCAAAGAGATATTGCAGTGTCGTTGCAAAATATTAGGTCAGATTTAAATGGAATTTATACAGAGGTTTCCAAAATGTCAAGCATTATGGTTGGCAGAATTCAGGATTCACCTGCCAAAGTACATACAGTAGCTTCCAGCCCATCGACTTCAAGCGTGTTTGATCTCTCTAGTGAAAATGTGGAGCCTCTGAACCTCTGTGTTTCACCTCAGGCCATATCTTACGAATATAGATCCCCCCCAAAATCAATGAGTGACTACAGTGTTCCTTTACCCATGTCACAACCCAGACAAGGAACTTGTAACTCCGGTATTCTGAGTAATCCTGCGCTAGAATATTCAGATACTGGGAATTTTCTTATGGATGTGAAAAAAGAAATGTCTCAACCTCCTGAGCATCATGTTAAAACGACCTTTGTTCGAAAAAAAAAAATGTCCCCAAAACAGTTGTTTCACGCTCAGTTCCGTTCAGAAACAGGCTAATAGCTTATTTAATTTATAGTATTTTATTGAATATATAAATATATATATATAAATATATATATAGATATATAAATATATCTATATATATATATAGAGAGAGAGTATATACTCTCGAGTATTGTTTTTTAAAATCTATGCAAAATGTCTTGGTTATATAATGTGGATTTTTTGCCTTTTAATTTGGTTTGCTCTGTTTTAAATTTGCCTCATGTAACTCCACAAATTAAAAGTATGTAATGCATGCCAACCGGGGATCCTTTAAATTTTAAATGATGGACATAACAATATGGCTTGCAAATGTTCTTCAAAACTCCTGCTTCTTTTGTTGTTAGTTTAATAAAAAGATGACTCGATTTTTGTGTAATCATTTGGTATTTATTCAATTCATCAAACTATAGGATAGGGAATTTTGATTTCAAATTATGTTAGACAAGTTTTTGCCAAAATATTTCCAGACATCCCAAAGAAATAACCAATAACGATTAGTCTATAAGGTGTTTTGGGCACGAAGAATCCCAGAAACAATTAAAAAAAAAGCATCAGTGATTTCATTACAAACAGCATATCCGTCCTCACCTTGATCTGTCAAGTCATCCCCTTGGTGAGAAATTTCCTCCCTAAGATTGTCAGCGATTGTGATTGGCAAATTATGTTGGTTGGCTATGTTGTGCAGTATGCAAAATGCGACAATAATTTGGCATACAAATTCGGGCTTATATAGTAGAGCACCACCTGTCATATCGAGACATCGAAAGCGACTCTTAAGCACTCCAAACAGTCTCTCGATCATGCCCCTGGTTTTACGATGTGCATTGTTGTACCGAATTTGACTGTCGGAAGTTGGATTAAAAAAGGGCGTCATTAGCCAGGATTTCAAACTGTAGCCATTATCTCCTGTTTTTGAAAGTGAAGATATTTTTGCATTAATACGAACAAAATTCAGTGTTAATCATTCTAAAATATATGTATGCAAAATCCGGAAATAAGCAGAAATGTGAAAGTTGGTCTAGTTTGTTTTGGTCTTCTGCCAATTTTTTTTTAATAATCATTGTCTAAATGAAGTAGTTTTGTGGATAATGATATTTCTCGGCTACAAATACATTTGATACTTACCCAATAATATGGAGTCTCCAAAATCGCTATTTTGGAACTTGGTGGCCAAAAAAACTGTTTTGAAGAATGAAAGCATCATGTGTACTTCCTGGATACTTGGCCACCACATCAGTTATTTCCATATTAGGTCCACAACATACTTGCATATTGATTGAGTGAAACATTTTTCTGTTTCTCATAACATCATCTCATCGGCTGAAGGAGGATAAGGGCCACATGTGTTCAGTCTATTAATGCTACAATGTTAGGGAAACCCGCCTTCTGATAAAACTCTTCTTTTATTCTACGAATTTCGCCAGGAGACTGGGGAAAGCGAATGTAGGTTTTAGTCCTCCAAAATAATTGCTTTCACTACTTGGTGTATAATACGGGAAATGTGGACTGGCTGAAGCCAAATCGACCACCAATGCAATGCTGGAAATTTCCTGTTGCCAAAAAATGTAAGACAGCTAATAGTTTAAGTTTGCCACTAATAGCTTTGGATCGATGGGATGTTTGCTGGATTTTCAGCTTTATTCGCTCATACAGTTCCACAAATGCCTCTTCATTTAGCCTGTAGGTTTGTTGGAATTCTTCCACCGGAGTTTGAGAAATGGTGCATCTTTTTTTGAATTGTCGCTTCCTACGCAGTCGTGGAATGTTGACATTGTGAAATAATGAATCAGCATCACTTAAAAAGGCAAGAATTACAAGTAAATCCATTTTACGATGACCTGTGAAAAGTGAAATAATAGTTAGCTGAAGGGTGGGATTCTTCGCACATCTATTGGAACGGAATAATATGTTTTAGGTTCTGTATATTATTTGACCCTTTCAAACTCTTTGAAAATGCTGAAAATGAGCTTGATCGCGCTGGGATAAGGTGGTTTTGTTTGAATGTAGTCTCTATTGGGTGGAGGCTTTGGCCAGGCACTGATTT
>ONZH01009124.1:0-26660 GCA_900303285.1 Rhinella marina | reverse complement strand
TATTACTAATAAGGGCACCTTGGCAGAGAATTTTTGTGATTTGTGGGACTTGTATATTACTATAGAAGGACAATATCAGTATAATTTCTGTGGTATAGTATTTAGGGACCTTGGGGAGCACAGCGGGCAGAGCATTGGACACAGCAGCAGGATGACATTGCTCTAGTATCAAGGTTGAAAGGATAATTATTAATGATAATAGAAAAGTGAAGAACCTAAGATATCTGTTGGTCAAATTCTGCAGATATTAACAGCAAGGAGAGGGGGAAGTATGCTCAAAAATAAATATAAAACTTAACTTTTAATATCTTGTATCTAAAAAAAATCAATACAGACAAATAACAAAAAGAGAGTTAAAAAAAATTCTAAAAATTGGAACGGTTTTACCGGTGTACTGATGAATATATTGGTGTGGTAAGTAACTTGTTCATAGGCAGGCTCATTCAGTTGGTACTCGGTACGGGGGGCTTATAAAAGAGAACAAGATGAAGGTCGTAGTGCACTTTTACATCCTTCTGGCCCACGAGCAGAATCACAACATGTAATTAGACTAATTGGGACCTATGATCCCACAAGCAACAGAGTAAGGGAGGTGATTTCCAGACACTGGAATACGCTCCTGATGGACCCTGATCTGTGTGATGCCATTGGCCCACAACCATCCATCACCTATAGGCGAGCCAAGAGTCTTAGGGACGGCCTGACACACAGCCATTTCACTCCGGCCAACAGAGGAGGAACATGGCTCGATAAACCGTGCTGCAGGCTGTTGCCTAGTAGCATGGATGCTTCCTGATCCCTCCTCCCCTCGCCACTCCTTCATTCTGATGTGGCTGGCCGGTCACGAGCCGACGACGTCATTGGCGTCTTCAGACACAGGAGAATGGCGAGGTAAGAATCTATTTAAATCAGTGGAGCGGTGTTTGCACGCCGCCGACAGACTCATGCTAACTGGGCCACTTTAACGCTAGACACTTTGTCCTGTGGGCAGATTTCAAGCCCATGGATGGTGCAGTGGGATCACCGATATTTGACTCCGGTGACCCGGTCTTTTTGTTATAACCTTTCATTATCATTTGACCAATTAAGTCTTGCTTCCTCCTATATGTCCCCTGATGAGTGTGGGGAAACCAACCCCCCTGAAACACGTCACAGCGGGACGTCTTTTTTCTGTCATTTTTTTCTTATTAGTTTAATTTTTGTTTGGGGTTTAGGCATATCATTTTTAGTCCTCTACCCCTTTGCTTTCCCTGATAGGATATATACTAGGGCTTCTAAATAGGGCTAGGTTCCAGATGGGGCCGCCCTTTTTGGGGGCGATGACTCTGTATTTAGGAGGCTATTAGGGTATAATAGTCCCGTTAGGGCATTGCTAGGGATTGTAACCATTTGTTCCCTGGCCCCCCGTACCGAGTACCAACTGAACAAGCCCGCCTATGACCAAGTTGCTTACCACGCCAATATATTCATCAGTACACCGGTAAGACCGTTCCAATTTTTGTAATTTATTTTTTTGCTCTCTTTTTGTTATTTGTCTGTATTGATTTTTTTAGATACAAGATATTAAAAGTTAAGTTTTATATTTATTATTGAGCATACTTCTCCCTCTCCTTGCTGTTAATAATTGGATATATGAGGAAGTATTCAACGTTCGTTGCATCATTTGCCCGTTGATTAATCCACATTGTGCATCTTTCAAACTCTGCATAGACAAAACGTGGATGAAAGAAGTTGTCTGGGTCAAATGGAGAAGATGAAGAAAAAGAGCATCAACATCAGAGGAGCTGTTTACCTGTGAGGCACTGGATGTTAGAAGTATATGGTGCTGTATAGTCCTGTTTGTTTGATGGTGTCCATGCAGAGACGAGACGTGGATGAAAGAAGTTGTCTGAGCTGAATGAAGAAGATGAAGAAAGAGGACATCAACATCAAAGGAGTGTGGATTTTTGTGTGGATTTATCTGTGTTTCTACACAAAAAAGTTGCATACTGTATATTACTTGCAGATTACTTGTGGTGTTGCCCCAGTCTCAAACCTTACACTATAAAGGGTGAAATCTGCACAGAAAATCCACACAAACAATTGGCAATCTACAGATCTGTGTGGCAGGTTAGTTTCTGTACTGAAAAAAAAGTGTATATGAGATTTGTCAACCCTCATTTAATTTGCTGGTACTGTATTACACTATGTTTTTTCTGCACAAAAATCGGCAGAAATCTTCTCTTTTCATCACACTTGTAGACACTCTCATATAGGTTTCCATTCACATGCTGCACTGCTGCATAGACTGTGCTATTGGTAGATTTGCTAAGAAAACATCCTTCATGTTTTTGTAAATGAACCTTATAGTGTAAAGTCTTGAAAAATGATTTAGTTTGTACTATAGAAAATGTTGTAAATGTAGTTTGAAAAAAAAAATTGATGTGACAAATAAATTACATTTGAACATTTGACAAGAAATCCATTTAGCACCTATGTTTAAGAAAATACTTTGTGTTAGAATATTTCAGCTAGTTAAAGTGTCACTCCAGGTTGACATCTAACTTGGAAGTTAAATTATCCTTGGAACTTTTTAATCAGAATGTCTACCTTCTTCTTCACGTTTTTATTGAATGTGAAATCTCTATTGATTTTTTTCATGTTTTCTACTGCACTGTATTCTGATAGACTGCCAATGTATTTTACTTTATTTTGGCAGGGCTGAAGAAAATAAGCAATTATATTAAATGCTCATGTATAATTTCAGATTCCTATATGTTTATTAATAGAGATGAGCGAGTAGTGTTCGATCGAGCCGGTATTCGATCGAATACTACGCTATTCGGCATACTCGATTTCGATCGAGTATAACGGCGATGGCGCACTTAGAATTCGTTTCCCCTCCCACCTTCCCTGGCGCTCTTTTTCCACCAATAACCATGCAGGGGGGTATGACAGGCCCGCGGAGCACACTGGCAGCGCGAAAACGGCGTCTACATGGATTGGCTGGAAAAACCACGTGACCTCGAATATTAAAAACTCAGGTCTTTCTGCTCGTTCGCATATGCTGCGTGAACTTAGTCAGGGACAGAGGCTGGAGAAGGGAGAGATAGGTTTAAGCTGTTGGACAGGCAGGAGCGTGATTAAAAGCCCTTATCAGGGCTACTATAGTGCAGTACAGTGATAGCTTTACTACCATATACACTCTGCACTATAGCTGCTGGAGTAGGGACAGAGAGAGGCATTAGTGGTGTATTAGGTGCTCTGCTACATACCAAACTATATTTGGCACTACTGTTCTGCGTTCTTTTTGGCTGCAAAACCCTGTTATATACCTAGTGTGTATATGCACCATCTAATCTTCTGGCAGTATATGGCTGTGTACATTTTTTTTTTTTAAATACAGTTTCTTTGGCTCTAGTGTTCTGGGTTCTGTGTGCCTTCAATACCCTTTTTGTATACCAGGTGTAAATACCCACCGTCTGACCTGTTAGTACACGGCTGTGTACCTAGAAATATATAAAAAAAGGCATTTTATTTGGCACCTGTATTGTGCGTTCTGCATGCCTGCAAAACTCTTTTATATACGTGGTGTTAATACAAACCGTCTGACCTGTTAGTACACGGCTGTGTACCTAGAAATATAAAAAAAAGGCATTTTATTTGGCACCTGTACTGTGCGTTCTGCGTGCTTGCAAAAATCTTTTATATACGTGGTGTTAATACACACCGTCTGACCTGTTAGTACACGGCTGTGTACCTAGAAATATTTAAAAAAAAGGCATTTTATTTGGCACCTGTACTGTGCGTTCTGCGTGCTTGCAAAAATCTTTTATATACGTGGTGTTAATACACACCGTCTGACCTGTTAGTACACGGCTGTGTACCTAGAAATATTAAAAAAAGGCATTTTATTTGGCACCTGTACTGTGTGTTCTGCGTGCTTGCAAAAATCTTTTATATACGTGGTGTTAATACACACCGTCTGACCTGTTAGTACACGGCTGTGTACCTAGAAATATAAAAAAAAAAGGCATTTTATTTGGCACCTGTACTGTGCGTTCTGCGTGCTTGCAAAAATCTTTTATATACGTGGTGTTAATACACACCGTCTGACCTGTTAGTACACGGCTGTGTACCTAGAAATATAAAAAAAAAGGCATTTTATTTGGCACCTGTACTGTGCGTTCTGCGTGCTTGCAAAAATCTTTTATATACGTGGTGTTAATACACACCGTCTGACCTGTTAGTACACGGCTGTGTACCTAGAAATATATAAAAAAGGCATTTTATTTGGCACCTGTACTGTGCGTTCTGCGTGCTTGCAAAAATCTTTTATATACGTGGTGTTAATACACACCGTCTGACCTGTTAGTACATGGCTGTGTACCTAGAAATATTAAAAAAAAGGCCTTTTATTTGGCACCTGTACTGTGCGTTCTGCGTGCTTGCAAAAATCTTTTATATACGTGGTGTTAATACACACCGTCTGACCTGTTAGTACACGGCTGTGTACCTAGAAATATAAAAAAAAAGGCATTTTATTTGGCACCTGTATTGTGCGTTCTGCGTGCTTGCAAAAATCTTTTATATACGTGGTGTTAATACACACCGTCTGACCTGTTAGTACACGGCTGTGTACCTAGAAATATAAAAAAAAAGGCATTTATTTGGCACCTGTACTGTGCGTTCTGCGTGCTTGCAAAAATCTTTTATATACGTGGTGTTAATACACACCGTCTGACCTGTTAGTACACGGCTGTGTACCTAGAAATATTAAAAAAAAAGGCATTTTATTTGGCACCTGTACTGTGCGTTCTGCGTGCTTGCAAAAATCTTTTATATACGTGGTGTTAATACACACCGTCTGACCTGTTAGTACACGGCTGTGTACCTAGAAATATTAAAAAAAGGCATTTTATTTGGCACCTGTATTGTGCGTTCTGCGTGCTTGCAAAAATCTTTTATATACGTGGTGTTAATACACACCGTCTGACCTGTTAGTACACGGCTGTGTACCTAGAAATATAAAAAAAAAAGGCATTTTATTTGGCACCTGTATTGTGCGTTCTGCATGCCTGCAAAACTCTTTTATATACGTGGTGTTAATACAAACCGTCTGACCTGTTAGTACACGGCTGTGTACCTAGAAATATAAAAAAAAGGCATTTTATTTGGCACCTGTACTGTGCGTTCTGCGTGCTTGCAAAAATCTTTTATATACGTGGTGTTAATACACACCGTCTGACCTGTTAGTACACGGCTGTGTACCTAGAAATATAAAAAAAAAAGGCATTTTATTTGGCACCTGTATTGTGCGTTCTGCGTGCTTGCAAAAATCTTTTATATACGTGGTGTTAATACAAACCGTCTGACCTGTTAGTACACGGCTGTGTACCTAGAAATATTAAAAAAAGGCATTTTATTTGGCACCTGTACTGTGCGTTCTGCGTGCCTGCAAAAATCTTTTATATACGTGGTGTTAATACACACCGTCTGACCTGTTAGTACACGGCTGTGTACCTAGAAATATTAAAAAAAGGCATTTTATTTGGCACCTGTACTGTGCGTTCTGCGTGCTTGCAAAAATCTTTTATATACGTGGTGTTAATACACACCGTCTGACCTGTTAGTACACGGCTGTGTACCTAGAAATATTAAAAAAAAGGCATTTTATTTGGCACCTGTACTGTGCGTTCTGCGTGCCTGCAAAAATCTTTTATATACGTGGTGTTAATACACACCGTCTGACCTGTTAGTACACGGCTGTGTACCTAGAAATATAAAAAAAAAGGCATTTTATTTGACACCTGTACTGTGCGTTCTGCGTGCTTGCAAAAATCTTTTATATACGTGGTGTTAATACACACCGTCTGACCTGTTAGTACACGGCTGTGCACCTAGAAATATTAAAAAAAAGGCATTTTATTTGGCACCTGTACTGTGCGTTCTGCGTGCTTGCAAAAATCTTTTATATACGTGGTGTTAATACACACCGTCTGACCTGTTAGTATACGGCTGTGTACGCCAAATATTGTAACAAAAAAAAAAAATGCGGAGGGCTAGCGAAATCGGACGTGGACGTGGACGAGGACGGGGGCGCGGAACTGCTGTTGGGGGCCTTGTTGAAGCCAGTGGGGATACAATGCGTGCTGGTGAGGGGCAGCCAGGATTCCGCTCATCCAGAATCCCTGCCTTTATGGGACAATTAAGCAGGAGGTGGGTTACACCGCTGTTGAGGCCTGAGCAGTGTGAACAGGTGGTGCAATGGATAGCCGATAGCGCTTCCACACAGTTGTCCACCAGCCAGTCATCCACACAGTCTCACTCTGACCCTCCTTCCTCCACACCTGGCCAACAGAGTCAAACCACCCTTGACCCCTCCCAGGAGCTCTTTTTGGGTCCTTTTTCAGATGTGCCGGAAGAATCCCTGGAGCTACCAGAGGAATTTGTTTGTAGTGATGCCCAACCACTTGAGTATTCGCCATCTCCTGCTGATGTGGACCCTGAACCAGCATCTGTTATCATGAGCGATGATGATGATGAGACGCAGTTGCCATCAAGGGAGGCTGTTGGAATGTCCAGTGGGCAGGAGGAGGAGCAGAGTGAGGAAGTGGAAGAGGAGGTGGTGGATGACGAAATGACCGACCCCACTTGGCCAGGGGTGATGTCCAGCGGGGAAAGCAGTGGAGAGGTGGTGGTCTGCGCAGCACCGAAAAAGGCAGTAAGAGGCAGAGGGATGTCCATAGGCAGAGGGATGTCCACAGGCAGAGGGATGTCCACAGGCAGAGGACAGTCCAGACAGAGAAGTGAGGCCACAGCCAGCAGGGCCGAAGCTGTTCATGGCAGCAGGCAGTCGCGCGAAGCTTCCCCATCGAGGCCTCGTACTTCTGTGGTGTGGAGATTTTTTAATGTTTGTGCAGATGACAAACTGAGCGCGGTTTGCACACTCTGCAACTCAAAACTGAGTAGGGGCTCTGAGAAGAGCAATATGACCACCTCAGGCATGCGGCGTCACTTGGAAGTCAAGCACTGGGCTGAGTGGGAGAGAGCAAACGCAATACAACCTGCGCAAGGTCTTCCTGCCACTGCCTCTTCCCCTTTGTTGTGTGCTGCCACTGCGGTCCAGACCTCCAGCCAGGACACCTCCACATCTGCCTCTGCCTTGGCTACTTTGGGGCCTTCTCCTTCAGCCTCCCCTTCCCCCGCATCTTCGCCTGCACCTTCACACTCCTCGTCCCATCAACTGTCCATCTCGCAGGCGTTCGACCGCAGGCGGAAGTACGCCTCGAGTCACCCCCAAGCCCAAGCCTTAAACTGCCACATCTCCAAACTTCTGGCCCTGGAGATGTTGCCGTTTAGGCTTGTGGAGACGCAGGCCTTCCGCGACCTGATGGCGGCTGCCACACCTCGCTATTCCGTCCCCAGCCGCCACTACTTTTCCCGGAGTGCCGTCCCCGCCCTGCAGCAGCACGTGTCGCGTAACATCAGGCGGGCCCTGAGGTACGCAGTCAGCGCAAAGGTCCACTTGACCACCGACTCGTGGACAAGCGCTTGCGGCCAGGGACGCTACATCTCTTTGACGGCACACTGGGTGAATGTAGTGGAAGCGGGGACGGGGTCGCAAACAGAGACGGCCTACCTACCACCCCCGCCCAAGATTGCCAGCACGGGTTCTGATAAACCCCCCTCCTCTTCTTCCTCCTCCTCCTCCTCCTTTGCCTTAACATCGCCCTCAGCCGCTAGCTGGAAGCGTTGCAGCACTGGCGCGGGGAGACGTCAGCAGGCGGTGCTTAAGCTCATCAGCTTGGGCGACAGGAAGCACAGCGCCCCAGAGGTGAGGGACGCCATATTGCAGCAGACGGAGATGTGGCTGTCGCCGCTGCAGCTAGGACCAGGCATGGTCGTGTGCGATAATGGCCGTAACCTGGTGGCGGCTCTGGAGCTTGCCGAACTCAATCACGTACCATGCCTGGCCCACGTTTTTAATCTGGTAGTCCAAAAATTTCTAAAGACTTACCCCAACCTGGCAGACTACTGGTGAAAGTGCGGCGCTTGTGCGCTCACTTTCGGAAGTCAACTGTAGCTGCTGCTAGCTTAAAAAAACTCCAGCAACGCCTCCATTTGCCTGAACATCGGCTTTTGTGCGACCTGTCGACTCGCTGGAATTCCACCTATTCCATGTTGGCCAGGGTGTGTGAGCAGCAGAGAGCATTGATGGAGTACCAGATTATGAATCCACGCGTGCCTCCAACTCAGCTCCCTCAGTTTGCCAACCACGAGTGGCCATGGATGGCAGACATATGCGATGTACTGCGTATCTTTGAGGAGTCCACCAAGAAGGTCAGCAGCGAGGACGCTATAGTGAGCATAACCATCCCGCTCCTATGCGTCCTTAAAGAATCGCTCATCGCAATAAGGGAGAACGCATTGCACGCAGAGGAGACGGGGGTAGGAGGAGACGCAACGGAGCTACACAGTCAGACCACACTTTTGTCTGCTTCACGGTGGCAGTTGCAGGAGGAGGAGGATGAGGAGGAGGACGACGTGGAGGTGGCTGTGGAAGAGGAGGAGGATGCTGGCGGCGAGGGTAGCAGTCAGGCTGTGTGCGTCCCATTGGTTCAGCGCGGATGGGGCGGAGAGGAGGCGGAAGAGGAAGAGGAGGAAATGGCAAGTGATCCTTCTGGTGGGGGCAGTGACGTCATGCCTATTCAGAGTCTGGCACACATGGCTGACTTCATGCTGGGCTGCTTTTCCCGGGACACACGTGTTGTCCGGATAGTGGAGAACAAACTGTACTGGGTCTTCTCACTCCTGGACCCCCGGTATAAGGATAACGTCTCCTCTTTTATTCCGGTAGAGGAGAGGACGAATCGATTGCTGGAATACCAGAGGGAACTCGTGCAGAACATGATGGAGATTTTCCCACCCACCATCGCTGGCGGCAGAGAGGAGAGGGTCTCCCAGAGTCCCACAACATCGATCAGGCCCACAGCCACCAGGGGAACACTCTCCAAGGTGTGGGACACGTTCATGGCACCCCCTCGTGCAACTTCCATCACTGCGGGGCCCGCTATCAGCAGGAGGGACAAGTATCGGCGGATGTTGCGGGAGTACCTGGCAGACCGTACCCCTGTCCTCCCCGATCCCTCGGCGTCCTACACTTACTGGGTCTCCAAGTTGGACACATGGCTGGAACTGTCCCTGTACGCCTTGGAGGTGCTTGCCTGCCCTGCCGCCAGCGTGCTATCAGAAAGGGTGTTCAGCGCAGCCGGGGGCATTATAACCGATAAGCGCTGCCGCCTGCCAACCGACAGTGCCGACAGGCTGACGCTAATCAAAATGAACAGCAAGTGGATTGACCCGGACTTTGCTTCTCCAACAGTGGAAAGCAGCCAAAAGTGAAGTGCCATCTGTATGAAGTGCCATTTCCTCCTCCACCTCCTCCTCCTCCTCCTTAACCGCCGTAGAATTGCTCCGTAAAAAAAAAATAAAAATATTTATGGCTCACCTCTTGGGCCTACAAGCACTTTTTATCATGGCTCACCTCTTAGGCCTACAAGCAATTTTTATCATGGCTCACCTCTTGGGCCTACAAACAATTTTTCTCATGGCTCACCTCTTGGGCCTACAAACAATTTTTAAGAGGTCTCACCTCTTTGGCCTACAAACAATTTTTATTATGGCTCACCTCTTGGGCCTTAATACAATTGTTAAGAGGTCTCACCTCTTGGGCCTGCAAGCAATTTTTATCATGGCTCACCTCTTGGGCCTACAAACAATTTTTCTCATGGCTCACCTCTTGGGCCTACAAACAATTTTTATTATGGCTCACCTCTTGGGCCTTAATACAATTGTTAAGAGGTCTCACCTCTTGGGCCTACAAGTAATTTTTATCATGGCTCACCTCTTGGGCCTACAAACAATTTTTATCATGGCTCACCTCTTGGGCCTACAAGCAATTTTTATCATGGCTCACCTCTTGGGCCTACAAGCAATTTTTATCATGGCTCACCTCTTGGGCCTACAAACATTTTTTATCATGGCTCACCTCTTGGGCCTTAATACAATTGTTTAGAGGTCTCACCTCTTGGGCCTACAAGCAATTTTTATCATGGCTCACCTCTTGGGCCTACAAGCAATTTTTATCATGGCTCACCTCTTGGGCCTACAAGCAATTTTTATCATGGCTCACCTCTTGGGCCTACAAACAATTTTTCTCATGGCTCACCTCTTGGGCCTACAAACAATTTTTAAGAGGTCTCACCTCTTGGGCCTACAAACAATTTTTATTATGGCTCACCTCTTGGGCCTTAATACAATTGTTAAGAGGTCTCACCTCTTGGGCCTACAAGCAATTTTTATCATGGCTCACCTCTTGGGCCTACAAACAATTTTTCTCATGGCTCACCTCTTGGGCCTACAAACAATTTTTAAGAGGTCTCAACTCTTGGGCCTACAAACAATTTTTATTATGGCTCACCTCTTGGGCCTTAATACAATTGTTAAGAGGTCTCACCTCTTGGGCCTACAAGCAATTTTTATCATGGCTCACCTCTTGGGCCTACAAACAATTTTTATCATGGCTCACTTCTTGGGCCTACAAGCAATTTTTATCATGGCTCACCTCTTGGGCCTACAAGCAATTTTTATCATGGCTCACCTCTTGGGCCTACAAACATTTTTTATCATGGCTCACCTCTTGGGCCTTAATACAATTGTTTAGAGGTCTCACCTCTTGGGCCTACAAGCAATTTTTATCATGGCTCACCTCTTGGGCCTACAAGCAATTTTTATCATGGCTCACCTCTTGGGCCTACAAGCAATTTTTATCATGGCTCACCTCTTGGGCCTACAAACAATTTTTCTCATGGCTCACCTCTTGGGCCTACAAACAATTTTTAAGAGGTCTCACCTCTTGGGCCTACAAACAATTTTTATTATGGCTCACCTCTTGGGCCTTAATACAATTGTTAAGAGGTCTCACCTCTTGGGCCTACAAGCAATTTTTATCATGGCTCACCTCTTGGGCCTACAAACAATTTTTCTCATGGCTCACCTCTTGGGCCTACAAACAATTTTTAAGAGGTCTCAACTCTTGGGCCTACAAACAATTTTTATTATGGCTCACCTCTTGGGCCTTAATACAATTGTTAAGAGGTCTCACCTCTTGGGCCTACAAGCAATTTTTATCATGGCTCACCTCTTGGGCCTACAAACAATTTTTATCATGGCTCACTTCTTGGGCCTACAAGCAATTTTTATCATGGCTCACCTCTTGGGCCTACAAGCAATTTTTATCATCGCTCACCTCTTGGGCCTACAAACATTTTTTATCATGGCTCACCTCTTGGGCCTTAATACAATTGTTAAGAGGTCTCACCTCTTGGGCCTACAAGCAATTTTTATCATGGCTCACCTCTTGGGCCTACAAACAATTTTTATCATGGCTCACCTCTTGGGCCTTAATACAATTGTTAAGAGGTCTCACCTCTTGGGCCTACAAGCAATTTTTATCATGGCTCACCTCTTGGGCCTACAAGCAATTTTTATCATGGCTCACCTCTTGGGCCTACAAACAATTTTTAAGAGGTCTCACCTCTTGGGCCTACAAACAATTTTTATTATGGCTCACCTCTTGGGCCTTAATACAATTTTTAAGAGGGCTCACCTCAAGCTAACTTTGCGCACTCATTAAAATATTTTCACAACAAGGACCTAAGAGCCCTCGATGGGAGAGCTTTGTGTGGGGGCCTGTTATAGGGAAGAGATGCGGCCCTGCGGGCTCTAGCCTGCCTTCTCCATGAGCCTCTGGCCAGCCCACGGCCTCTTCCTGCCTTTTGCGGTCCTACGCATCCCTCAACATCCCCACTGCTTTACCTGCTAGACATGACACTGGGCCAGGTCGGGTCACTGACTTCGTCATACTCAACCACCTCCTCTTACACTGCCTCACTTTGCTCCAACAGCCTCCCTTGCTGGCAACTGTGTCTCATCATCGTCCCTAATCATTTTACACTTTAGTGCCCGTTCCACACCACCATCAGCTAGAGATGGAGCTTGCTCCAGTGTTTGGGCATCAGAACAAACAAAATCCTCAGATAGCTCCTGCGATTCTTGCATGGGTGGGAACACTGGGTTGATAACATTGGGCAGGGTGGGAGGAAGGAGGGTCAGAGTGAGGTCCCTGCAGTTTCTGCAGGCTATCGACGAGACTGGACTTTGTGGACTTGCCTGGGTGGTGGACAGATTTAACAAATCTAGAAGGAGAAGGAGGGGTTTGCCGAGCTGTCTGTAAGGGTTGCGGAAATCCAGACAGAACCAAGGCCCAAAACTTGGGTGGGGGTAGCAGGTTTGCCCGTCCCCGCCTCCACAACATTCACCCAGTGTGCTGTCAGGGAGATGTAGCATCCTCGGCCTCAAACCAAAGTGTTGGTGGTCAAATGGCCTTTTGCAGTAACCGTGTTACTTGGGCGTGGATGATGTTTTGGGACATGTGCCTGGGCAAGGCAGGGATGGCACAGAGGGAAAAATAGTGATGGCTTGGATTGCTTTCCCCCTTGCCTATGCCATCTGTGGTTGTCATAGGCAACGTGATTTTAAGGGGTGCAGAATTTTATCTTCTTTTTTGTCTAGTTTGGCTTGGGGTCCATGGCAATGTAGAGGAAAGAAGGTTTCCTTGTATGGTCTCACTTTACAGAGAGGTTATATTGTCTTTGGAGTGTATTGTTGAGAGGCTGTGATAGTGGCGTAATAGTGCGACTTGGGCGCGTTATATGCACCCAGACATGCTTCCCCTGCTGTCCCAGTTGCATTCCAGCAGTGTTGGCATCCTTTTCTGAGGTTTCAGGGTGGACTTGGTGACCTCCAAGTGGTCGAATTGAGATTTCCAAGTGGCGAGCATTTTTTTCCCATAGACTTTAATGGGATTTGATATTCGGTCGAATAGTCGAATATCGCGGTCTATTCGAATCGAATTTCGAACTTTCAAATATTTCACTACTCGCTCATCTCTATTTATTAATACTTAATGCCATAAAATATATGTGTTAACCATATTAATTTACAATGATTACTGGATTCATCTGATAACATAATTATAGTAAATGCAGCTATGAATTTGAATGACTTAAGAGTAATGTAAAGTATGTGCATCAGTTATTGGAGAATAATAGCTATTATAAGTATGGGTTAGTTTACGGTATCTGAAAATAGTAACTAACCAATTCTACACAAGTCAAAAGTTTTGGTTTCCAGAGAATGCTAAACTTTTGGAATTTGTCCTGCACAAATTGCTCAAAATTGTATAGTTAATTTTACAGATCAGAAAATAAGGAAGATGACATGACCCTGGGCAGTGCAAGGCCCAGCAGGCTTGCCTATAATGCCTTACAGTCAGTGTCAGCCAATTATATGGGAATATAGCTGTGAAGTAGAAAATAACTCAGTGGACATGTCATATACACTATATAACATCCTAATCTGCATGTGTTTCCTGGGCCTATACATAAAAGGGATATGACATCTTTCAACCAGAGATCTTAGAAAACATCTAGTTTAGTTTCAGTGAAGATGTTTCACAGTGAGAAGACAATAACTAGTTAGAGTGGCAATTCATTGAGCAATAGAAAGCTTTTAGAAACAGAAATTAATGTCATTGGGTAACTTTGGCTGACTTAGAGAGTGTTGAAGCATTTAAAGCTATACAATTCCATTTATTATCCATGTGGATCATACCAAACTTTATCACATAATTCACAATCATAAAACTTTTACAATGTTAATTCTGGTGCTGATAGTGTAGTGTCTGATTTATTGGTCTGAATCAAATTTATATCCTATTGCACTCTGTCCAGTTGAAAATCTCAGTTAATCGGAAACTAGTATGCCTGACATATTGTTCTGCTTCACAATTGTACTGAACTATTTTCAAATAACCAGTGTTAAACAGACAATATTTCAATATTTCTATTAAATGAAATTTAGTTGACCAGAGACTAGTGTGCCTAAAATATTGTTTTTGGGTCACAGTTACAGTGTACTAGATTGTTCAATTTAGCATTTTTTATTATTTTAAAGTTAATTAAATTCACTTGATCAGAGACTATTGTGCCTGACGAATTGTTCTGCTACACAGTTATATTGTATTGTTCATTTTTTGTGAAAAAACATTTCAAAATTAATTATATGGACCCAGTTAATCACAGACAAATGTTCCTGACTTACTGTTTTATATTACAGTTATATTGTACTTGACTCTGCCCAACTGACCTTTTTTCAAAAACATTTTGCAAAGTTAAATACTAGAGATGAGCGAGCACTAAAATGCTCGGGTGCTCGTTATTCGAGTCGAACTTTTCCCGATGCTCGGGTGCTCGTTTCGAATAACGAACCCCATTGAAGTCAATGGGAGACTCAAGCATTTTTGCAGGGGACCAAGGCTCTGCCTAGGGAAGGCTGAGTGAAAACCTGGAAACCTCAGAAAATGATGGAAACACCACGGAAATGGACAGGAAACAGCAGGGGCAGCATGCATGGATGCCTCTGAGGCTGCTTAATCCCACCATTACCCCAAGTTCTCAGGCAACAGCCTGGTGGTTACCCTCATGGCAATTGTGCTCACCCAGACCAAGAAAGGCGAGGCAAATACCCATCACATGTTAGGGAAGCACCAAAATAGGTGCAACGAAGGTCCATCACCGCCTGCAGGTGACACCACTGCTCATGCTGGCACTGCAGCAGACATCAAGTTTAGTATCTGTTCTTATCAGTTGCTGTGGCTGTTGGTGGTAAAGTGGTGAGCATAGCTGCTTCCCAAGCAATTGACCCGGGTTCGATTCCTGTCTATCGCAGGAGGCAATTAAAAGAAGAACCAAAAAAAATATCTAATACGTCCCCTACCTGGGTAAATTGTTTGGAGAGAGGGCCTGTAGGTGGGGGGTAAGGAGGTTTTGCTGGAAGAGCCATACGTCCCCTATCTTGGGACCCTATATTTAATGGATTTTTCGAACACGGAAAACGGAAAAAGAGCTTGCTCTGGCCAGGGGAGTGTCCATGCTCTGCCTATCACAGGTCAATTAAAAGAAGAAAAACAAAAAACATCAGTACAATATCTAATACGTCCCCTATCCAGGTAAATTGTTTGGAGAGAGGGCCTGTAGGTGGGGGGAAGGAGGTTTCGCTGGAAGAGCCAGAGGAGTGCCCCCTGGGCTAGCGTGTGTGGTGGTGACAACAGCCAGAATGGATTTTGAAAAACTGTTGCATCAACCGGTATGGTATCGATTCTTCTCAGTTAAATACCGTATACGTCCCCTATCTTGGGACCTTATATTTCATGGATTTTTCGACCACGGAAAACGGAAAAAGAGCTTGCTCTGGCCAGGGGAGTATCTTTCCTACTGCAGCTAAGGGGACGTGTCCATGCTCTGCCTATCACAGGTCAGGAGGCAATTAAAAGAAAATAAAAACAAAAAACATCAGTACAATATCTAATACGTCCCCTATCCGGGTAAATTGTTTGGAGAGAGGGCCTGTAGGTGGGGAGAAGGAGGTTTCGCTGGAAGAGCCAGAGGAGTGCCCCCTGGGCTAGCGTGTGTGGTGGTGATAACAGCCGGATGTATTTAGAATGACGACGCAGGACCCCAACTTAAAAATTTTGCATCAACCGGTACAGTCGTAAATTATGAGATTGATCAAGTGTGGTATGTATACTACTCAGTTTAAAACCGTATATGGCAGCTATCCGAAAAAATGGTTTGGAGAGAGAGAAAGATAGGACAAAGACGTAAATTGTTTGGAGAGAGGGCCTGTAGGTGGGGGGGCAGGCTGGGGGAAAGGAGGTTGAGCTGGAAGAGCCAGAGGAGTGCCCCCTGGGCTAGCGTGTGTGGTGGTGACAACAGCCGGATGGAGTTAGAATGACGACACAGGACCCCAACTTAAAAATTTAGCATCAACCGGTACAATTGTCAATTATGAGCTCGATCAAGTGTGGCATGACTTTTAAATGGAGATTGCATGTGGTCACATACTCCCTGGAACCCCATAGTCACCCCTTCCCTGATGTGCTAGCCCAGAACATTCTCTGCCCCAATTCGCAAGACCTTTTGCTGTTTCCGTGTGCTGACAGTGGGGATTTACCAGTGTTGTCTGAGGAGGTGGTGGACAATGGCGAGACACAGGTGTCGGGGGGTGAGGTAGTTGTATGGGAAGCAAGTTACAGTGGGGACTCGGGGGGGACTTCTCATGATGGGACAGATTCAACTTGGGTGGATCAGGAACAGATCAATTTTTTTTGGTGTTTATTTAACTTTTATTTAGCAAAAATAACCAGAGAGATATTTATTCGTTATCTTCTCTGCGCAGTCTGGCGTTGGGGTTCGTCACTTTGATGGCGAACTGTGCCGCTCTCTCCACAATGGTCTTTAGGTTCTTAGATGGAGACGTTGTCGGCGATTTCAGTACAGAAGGACTTGTTGCTCATCAACAGAACCTCGACCTCCTTGACATTGTGGACCAGGAATTTGCGGAACCCTTTGGGCAGCATGTGTTTGGTCTTCCACTTGCTACCGTATCCAATGTTGGGCAATATAGATACGCAGGTAATATTATTTTTCACACCTATCCCAAAAATAATAATTTACGCAGTTTGCGCAAATAAAACTGGAAACTGGAATTGGAGAGAGGGCCTGTAGGTGGACCTCCAGAAAAATTGTTTGGAGAGAGGGCCTATAGGTGGAACTCCAGAAAAATTGTTTGGACAGAGGGCCTGTAGGTGGACCTCTGTAAAAATTGTTTGACGAGAGGGCCTGTAGGTGGACCTCTGGAAAAATTGTTTGGAGAGAGGGCCTGTAGGTGAAACTCCGGAAAAATTGTTTGGACAGAGGGCCTGTAGGTGGACCTCTGTAAAAATTGTTTGAAAAGAGTGCCTGTAGGTGGACCTCCGGAAAATTTTTTTGGAGAGAGGGCCTGTAGGTGGACGTCTGGAAAAATTGTTTGAATAGAGAGCCTGTAGGGGGCCCTCCTGAAAAATTGTGGTAAAAGAGTGCCAGTTGGACCTCTAAAAAAATGGCGTTTTTTGGGTCAGCGTTAGGCAAAGACGATATGGAGGAGGAGGAGTAGAGAAGAGGAATTGGATACATAATTTATATAAATCTTTAGCTGCTTTCCCCCGGAGGAGATTTGAATTCCGGTGAAATCCAGGCTTTGTTCATTTTAATAAGCGTCAGCCTGTCAGCGCTGTCAGTTGAACGTTTATCGGTGATGACGCCACCCGCTGCACTGAATACCTGCTCTGACAGCACGCTAGCGGCAGGGCAGGCCAGCACCTCCAAGGCGTACAGCGTCAGTTCAGGCCACGTGTCCAGCTTTGAAACCCAGTAGTTGTATGGAGCAGAGTGATCGCTATGGACGTTGGTATGGTCAGCTAGGTACTCCCTCACCATCTTTCTGTACAGCTCCCCCCTACTCTGCCTAGACTGGGGACAGGTGACAGTGTCTTGCTGGGGTGACATAAAACTGGCAAAGGTCTTGGAGAGCGTTCCCCTGTCAGTGCTGGACAAGCTGCCTGCTCGCCTCCTCTCCCCCGCTACTTGGCCCACAGAACCATGCCCTCTGCCGCTAACGGCGTCAGATGGGAAGAATTGTTTCAGCTTGTGCACCAGGGCCTGTTGATATCTATTCATTCTCATACTCCTTTCCTCTGCAGGGATGAGAGTGGAAAGGTTCTGCTTGTACCGTGGGTCCAGGAGAGTGAACACCCAGTAATCGGTGTTTGAAAAAATTCTTCTAACACGAGGGTCACGGGATAGGCAGCCCAACATGAAGTCTGCCATGTGCGCCAGAGTCCCAACACGTAAGAATTCCCTCTCCTCACTGGCCTGACTCTCCATTTCCTCCTCCTCCTCCTCCTCCTCCAAGTCCTCCTCTTCAGCCCATACACGCTCAAGAATTAAGTACTGAGCACTGGTACCCTCTACTGTCTCGCCGACATTCTCCTCCTCTTCCTCCTCATCCTCATCCCCCTCCTCCGATACGCGCTGAGAAACAGACCGGAGGGTGCTCTGGCTATCAAGCGACGTATCTTCCTCCACCGTCTCTTGTGACAAGCGCAAAGCATCCAACTTGATGCTGAGCAGTGAGTTTTTCAACAGGCAAAGCAGCGGGATGGTGAGGCTGATAATGGCGGCATCACCGCTGACCATCTGTGTTGACTCCTCAAAGTTGCTCAACACCTGGCAGATATCAGACATCCACGTCCACTCCTCATTGTAGACTTGAGGAATCTGAGTGACCTGACTACCAGTTCTGGTGGAAGTTGACATCTGGCAGTCTACAATAGCTCTGCGCTGCTGGTAAACTCTGGATAACATGTTTAATGTGGAATTCCATCTCGTGGGCACGTCGCACAACAGTCGGTGAGCAGGCAGTTGTAGGCGGCGCTGTGCTGCCCTGAGAGTGGCAGCATCTGTGGTCGACTTGCGGAAATGCGCACAGATGCGGCGCACCTTGGTGAGCAAATCAGACAGATTGGGGTATGTCTTGTGGTACCGCTGAACTATTAGATTGAACACGTGGGCCAGGCATGGCACATGTGTCAGTCTTCCGAGTTGCAGAGCCGCCACCAGGTTACGCCCGTTGTCACACACAACCATGCCTGGCTTGAGGTTCAGCGGTGCCAGCCACACATCGGTCTGCGCCGTGATGCCCTGTAACAGCTCTTGGGCGGTGTGCCTTTTGTCACCTAATCTCAGCAGTTTGAGCACCGCCTGCTGGCGCTTACTCACGGCACTGCTGCTGCGACTAGAGCTACCGACTGAACGTGCTGTGCCCACGGATGGTAATTCGGTGGAGGAGGAGGAGGGGTCGGAGAAGGAGGCATAGTACGTCTGAGAGACCGTGACCGAGGTAGGCCCCGCAATCCTCGGTGTGGGCAGTACATGAGCGGCCCCAGGGTCATTCTCGGTCCCAGCGTGCACCAAGTTAACCCAATGTGCTGTCAGTGAGATATAGTGTCCCTGCCCGGCTGCACTTGTCCACGTGTCTGTGGTTAGGTGGACCTTCTCAGAAACAGCGTTGGTCAGGGCACGGATGATGTTCTGTGACACGTGCTGGTGTAGGGATGGGACGGCACATCGGGAAAAATAGTGGCGGCTGGGGACCGAATACCGAGGGGAAGCCACTGCTATGAGATTGTGAAAGGCCTCGGTCTCTACCAGCCTATAGGGCAGCATCTACAGGCTCAGCAATTTGGAGATGTGGACGATGAGAGCTTGGGCATGTGGGTGGGAGGAACTGTATTTCCTCTTGCGCTCCAGCGTCTGCTGTAAAGACAGCTGAACGCTGCGCTGGGAAACATTGGTGGACACTGTGGAGGATCGTGGAGGCGAAGGTGTGGTTTTCCGGCGGGAGGCGCTCGTGCCGGGGTCCTGGGCAGGGGGTTGACTAGCAGAGGCAGCGAGTGATGCAGGGGAAGGAGCAGTGGTGTGACCCGCTGAAGGTGGTGAACGGCATTGGTTCCATTGAGTGGGGTGTTTAGCACTTATATGCCTGCGCATGCTGGTGGTGGTTAGGCTAGTAGTGGTGGCACCCCTGCTGATCCTGGTGTGGCACAGGTTGCACACCACAGTCCGTCGGTCATCCTCACTTTCTTTACAGAACCTCCAGACTTGCGAACATCTAGGCCTCGCCACGGGAGCTTCACTACATGAAACGGTTGCTGCTGATGCACCAGCTCTGGCCCTGCTTCTCCCTCTGGCCACACCACTGCCTCTTACAACCTGTTCTGGTGCAACACTCGCCTCCGCCTCAGAAGCACTGTCTTCACTCGGCATATCAACCCAGCTTGGGTCAGTCACCTCGTCATCCTCTGATTCCTCAGTCTGCTCCCCCCTCGGAATTCCCCCCTAACAACAACTTCACCACTGTCTGACAAGCGTGTCTCCTCATCGTCTGACACCTCTTTACAAACTTCTTCCACTAACTCAACATTGTCATCATGATCATCATCATCACCCACAGACTGCGACAGTTGGAAAACTTGGGCATCTGGAACGAGGTCAGCAGCAACCTGAGAAGTGGTTTGTGACTCTGGGAAGGGTCCAGAAAACAGTTCCTGAGAGTATGCCGGATCGCATTCCAAATTTTCCTGGGAGGGGGCAGACTGGGGGATAGGAGGTTGAGGTGGAGGAGCCAGAGGAGTGCTCCCTTGGGTAACGTGGGTGGACTGCGTGGAAGACTGACTGGTGGACAAATTACTTGAAGCATTGTCCGCAATCCACGAGATCAGCTGTTCACACTGTTGTGGTTTCAACAGTCCTCATCACTCATCAGCAGGTACTGTCTCACCCTGCCCAGGACCACGGCCTCTGCCCCCTGCAGTAATTGAATGCATACGCCCACGCCCACGCCCTCGTCCTCGACCCTTAGCCCTGGGGTTCAACATTTTTTGTATATAAGTGTATGATATAAAAAAAAATTATAAACGGGCCTGGTGTACTGAAACCCACAAACTTGTTCAGTCTGGTTGAATTAAGTGAAGTACAGAAAGTTTCACCTGGACAGAATATACGGATTGGAGCGAGTGTGCTGAACTGTGACACACAGCAAGGTTACACGCAGCTGAGTAGAATGGATTTGTATCACTGAGCTAAAACAACAAAAAAAAATATTATTTTTTTTATATTTTTTTTAGTTTAGTTTTTTTGGGAACGTGACGTGCAGGAACTATCAGAGACCTAACTCACACCCTGTTCACGGTGGCTATTTAGACTGCGACCCAGACAAATGTCGCACAGAGATTTTTAGGATCAAGCTGTATACGTTATTGGTAGCAAATGACTTGGTTGTATTCTGTGACGTACAGAAAGTGTCACCTGGACAGTATATCTGGATTGGAGTGAGTGTGCTGAACTGTGACACACAGAATGGTTCCACACTGCTGTGTGCAATGGATTTGTATCACTGAGATATAACATAAAAAAAGGGGGTTATATATGGCGATAGCTGCACTACTAGTGCCAGCCAGCCAGCCAAGCCAGGAGACAAAAAAAAATGTCTTCTAGCCCTTAGAAGGGCTGTTGGGTTCTTTGTGGGTGATTCCTGCCTAACAGAGAACTAAATGCAGGCCCTAACACTGTCCCTGAAAGGCAGCAGCTCTATCCCTAACGACATCCAGACGGCATCTGAGCCGAGCACCGCGGCCAGTCACTAGTATATTCCAGGGTCAGCTGATCAGGCCAGCCAACCCCTGCTATCAACATGTAAGGGCCCCACGTGATGCTGGGTGTACCGTAGAGTCTCCTGGCTTGTGATTGGCTGTGTTTATAGGCGCCAAAAAAGCACAATGCGGAAGTTGCCATTTCCTCGAGTATGGCAAGATACTCGTCCGAGCATCGAGCACTTACGAGTACCCTAATACTTGAACGAGCACCAAGCTCGGACGAGTATGCTCGCTCATCTCTATAAATTCAGCTCAACTACATAAATTCAGTAGATCAAAACGAAATGACTGACATATTGTTCTGCTTCATAGTTATATTTTGCTTGACTCTGTCCAATTGACTATTTATAACAATTCAAAGTTAATAAAATTTTTGTGTGCCTGATATTTTGATCTACGTCACAGCTAGATTATACTCGACTGTTCATTTTACATTTTTTAAACAATTGTTTTTCAAAGTTATTTATTTGTGCCAGTTGTATTGTGCTAGACAATTTTCAAAATTCAGTTTTATAAATTGAGTTGATTAAGTGTGCCTGATGCATTGTTCTGTGACACAGTAATATTGTACTGGACTGTGTTCAACAATATAGTGCACTTTTGGCGCCAATATATGGCCAAAACATAATAAAACTGCTAGAGGTACGGTAAATCTGTTTCAACAATGGTCAGCTCAATAGCAGGTAACACCACCGCTGCTGTTGGTGTAGACTCAAAAGCTGTGAGATCCACGGCAAATTCGGGCAGTATCAGTGGTGGCAGAAATATTGCAAGTGGATGTGTGCATGTATCACCTGTGTGAGGTTTTTTTTTTTTTTTCTATATTTCACCTGATAGAGGAAGCAAGGGGACAAAACATAGTGGGGGTTATTTACTATGCAGAAATATGTCTATATTAGACATATTTCTGGTGCAGATTGCAGTGCAAAGGTTATTTGTGCTGAAATCTGTGACTCTTTCCTGCTCATGCCAGGTCTAAAAACGTGGGTGTGGAGTGACTGTTTTAGGCATAAAAATGGTCTAAGGAAGCTGGCTTACATTTAGACTGGCGGTGGATGCATCAAAGTTATGTAGAGGCCGGCAACAGATATAGCGGTTATTAAGACTGGCGTCTAAAACGCCGGTCTTAATAAATGACCCCCATTGTTTCTATTATGCCATCAATATACCATGCACCCTGCAGCTTTTTATGGTCTCCTGGTGGAGGAACTACAGCTCTCTTTTAGCACATAACTTGTAGCAACACAGGATCACAAGAAAAAATAAGATTGTCCAGCAATTTGAGCAAAACAGGTTCCTCTACCCCATATTCATTCTGTTAGCCAGGCCATATCCACAAGTAGTATATGATGGCTGATGTCATCATCTCAGTCAACATCTTAAGCTACTGCTTCTCTTGCCCTGCCTACTCCTCCTAAATGTGTGTTCAGGAAACCACAATACATACAGTACCCAGTAATCTGTTTGTGTGCCAAATGAACTTCCACCTGGCCAAGTTGCTGGTGATGCAATCACTGCCATACCACTTTCACTGCTTTTAGGCAAATGATAACATGCACTTAGCCTTGATATAGGATACCTAGCTGCCAATATTTCTCAATAAAAACTCTCACGTGGCTTAGAATGTGGACAGCACCTTAGAATTGTCCCTATGTGGCAAGATGCACATCACTAAATCTCCAATTAACTTAATCACTAATGATAGTGAACAACGAAATAAGCCACCAGGCTATTAACAACAATACATTTTTTGAAGCCCTATTTTTCTTAGAGTGTCAAAATACTGTTTTATTTCCCCTGATCAGCAGTTTTCCTGCGAAACGTGCATGTAGGGAAATGCAACTAGGGCAAAACAGGGTCTCCTATTGAAGGGACAGGTTCTGGATGGGGTCGCCCTTGTCAGGGCGAGTGCTCCATGGTTAGGCTCATCAGGGCTATGGTAGTACCCCCTGACAGGAGAATATAGGGACAAACTAGGGCTTATCAAGGCCTATCCCGTGTGACCCAATCCGAATACCCACTATACTCATCAAGTGACGCACGCAGAGAACATCTGTCTTCCGTGGTGTGGTAGGACTGTTGGGTTACTCTTTGTTATATTGTGCCGCCGTGCAAATATGGAGCAATGTAATATGTGCATTTATTGCTATTTTTGATTTTTGATTATCACTAAAGGGAATATCTTTATATTTTAATGATTGTATTAAAAGCTACGTTTTAGTATTACCAGATTTCTTTGGCTGCTACCGTTCTGGAGATTGAAGATGCACATCACTGTCAAAACATGGAGCAGCAATAATGACTAGGACTGTACGGAAGTCTTTCACATCCCCCTGGGTCAATATTTTGTGCAGCACATCTTCTGCCTTGTCCATTATGCTTCATACCATACTGCTGTTGTTGCTACTACTATCCTTAATCAACCATATACCTCCTGTCTTGTTCATTATGCTATACTATGCTGTTGCTACCTCTACTACCACTCTTACACAGCCACACATCACCTGCTTTCTCCAACAAGTTCCATGTTGTGCTGCTGCTGGCAATACTATTACCGCTACACAGCTGCACATCTTGTCCATTTTTTCTCATATTAAACTGCTGCTGCTTGGGAAACCTACCCTGTACTTTCTTATTAATTATATGCCATGTGTGTATAAACACCTGCAGGCATCTACCTCCAAAAGGAGCTATTTTTTGGACTACTTGTTAAAAAGCTACTGCTTTTTCCTTTACCAACATTGGTGGGCATGTGCCCCAAAAAGGCATCATTTTGGAGATTTTAGCTTTTAAAATATGACAGTGTGTTTTTGAACAGGCTGTTTGTTACTATAGACTGCTATCTGTTTACCCATAGCTATATACTGTACATTGCTGTCACTTTGTCATTGCTAATAATATCTTGATGTTAAAAAGCCTAAAAGGGCTTAGATACAGTTATAGGAGACAGGCATTTGGGGTACTTTCGATCAGGTTGAATTTATTTCTGACCAAATTGAATCTAAAGGACAATTTGACTACAGGAGACCAGCAACAAATTTTGGGAAATGTGCTTTTCTTTAGGCATATATGTAAGAAAATCTATTTAAGGGTTGAATTTTATATTTGCAGGTCTGAGGGATTATGGAGAAAAACAGCTTAAAAAGATATTGTGCATCTTGTTTTAATGCAAAACATATAGCAGACTCCATTTTATTGCTTTCCCTGCTTCCTCCCTTTACTTAAAGGGAGTCTTTCACCTGTTTTTCACCTATATAACTAAGAGCACTGCCCCACAGAAGATTGCATACACATCCCAGACATACCTGTGTGCACTTTGTGTCTGTATTCCATGTCCAGGAAAAACATTTTTATTCTGCAGGAAAACAACTCCCAAGTGCCCAGCTCTGCTGCTGCAAGTTCCCAAAGCAAACCAGACTGAAGAGGGGAGGGCTGCTTTAGCTGCTCATATCTTGGGATTGGTAACAGATAGAAAAATGGTTCTGACCTTCTTTAAAAGCTGGCATTCCAGATTTCAAATGATATAAAAATCATAGCATTATATCCAGTATATCAGAAGATATAGCTGTTAGAAATCAAGTCAGGAGTAGAGATGAGCGAGCATGCTCGTCCGAGCTTGGTGCTCGTTCGAGCATTAGGGTACTCCTAAGTGCTCGCTGCTCGGACGAGTATCTCGCCATGCTCGAGGAAATGGCAACTTCCGCATCGTGCTTTTTTGGCGCCTAAAAACACAGCCAATTACAAGCCAGGAGACTCTGCGTACCACCCAGCATCACGTGGGGCACTTACATGTCGATAGCAGGGGTTGGCTGGCCTGATCAGGTGACCCTGGAATATACTAGTGACTGGCCGCGGTGCTCGGCTCAGATGCCTTCTGGATGTCGTTAGGGATAGAGCTGCTGCCTTTCAGGGACAGTGTTAGGGCCTGCATTTAGTTGTCTGTTAGGCAGGGATCACCCACAAAGAACCCAACAGCCCTTCTAAGGGCTAGAAGACATTTTTTTTTGTCACTTGGCTGGCTGGTACTAGTAGTGCAGCTATCGCCATATCTAACCCTGTTTTTTTTTTTATTGTTCTATCTCAGTGATACAAATCCATTGCACACAGCACTGTGGAACCATTCTGTGTGTCACAGTTCAGCACTGACTCACTCCAATCCATATATACTGTCCAGGTGACACTTTCTGTACGTCACAGAATACAACCAAGTCATTTGCTACCAATATCATCTATAGCTTGATCCAGAAAACTCTCTGTGCGACATTTGTCTGGGTCGCAGACTAAATAGTCACCGTTAACAGGGTGTCAGTCAGTCCTACCATACTTCCTGCACGTCACGTTCCCAAAAAAACAAAATATAAAAAAATAAATTATTTTTTCAGTTGTTTTAGCTCAGTGATACAAATCCATTTTACTCAGCTGCGTGTAACCTTTCTGTGTGTCACAGTTCAGTACACTAGCTCCCATCCGTATATACTGTCCAGGTGACACTTTCTGTACGTCACAGAATACAACCAAGTCATTTGCTACCAATTTCATCTACCGCTCGATCCAGAAAACTCTCTGTGCGACATTTGTCTGGGTCGCAGACTAAATAGCCACCGTTAACAGGGTGTCAGTCAGTTCTACCATAGTTCCTGCACGTCACGTTCCCAAAAAAACAAAATATAAAAAAAAAATTAGTTTTTCAGTTGTTTTAGCTCAGTGATACAAATCCATTTTACTCAGCTGTGTGTAACCTTTCTGTGTGTCACAGTTTAGCACATTCGCTCCGATCCGTATATACTGTCCAGGTGACACTTTCTGTACGTCACAGAATACAACCAAGTCATTTGCTACCAATATCATCTACCGCTTGATCGAGAAAATTCTCTGTGTGACATTTGTCTGGGTCGCAGACTAAATAGCCACCGTTAACAGGGTGTCAGTGAGTTCTACCATAGTTCTTGCACGTCACGTTCCCAAAAAAAATAAAATAAAAAAAAAAATTTTTTCAGTTGTTTTAGCTCAGTGATACAAATCCATTTTACTCAGCTGTGTGTAACCTTTCTGTGTGTCACAGTTCAGCACATTCGCTCCCATCCGTATATACTGTCCAGGTGACACTTTCTGTACGTCACAGAATACAACCAAGTCATTTGCTACCAATATCATCTACCGCTTGATCGAGAAAATTCTCTGTGTGACATTTGTCTGGGTCGCAGACTAAATAGCCACCGTTAACAGGGTGTCAGTGAGTTCTACCATAGTTCTTGCACGTCACGTTCCCAAAAAAACAAAATAAAAAAAAAAAATTATTTTTTTAGGTGTTTTAGCTCAGTGATACAAATCCATTTTACTCAGCTGTGTGTAACCTTTCTGTGTGTCACAGTTCAGCACATTCGCTCCCATCCGTATGTACTGTCCAGGTGACACTTTCTGTACGTCACAGAATACAACCAAGTCATTTGCTACCAATATCATC
>ONZH01009123.1:0-36869 GCA_900303285.1 Rhinella marina | reverse complement strand
ACTGTACAAAATCAAGATTAATAAAATTAGCAGCAGAACCAGAGTCAACAAAAGCCTTTCCAGAACCCCTGAATTGATCATATGCAATGGAGATGGGTACTAAAATCTTTCTCCTTACCACTGCTGGGGTTACCTTACTTCCCACCGGAGATCTCCTAGAGGGCGGAAGTTTTGGACACTGCTGGAGCCAGTGGTTCACCTCACCGCAGTAGAAGCAGGCTCCCTTTAAACGTCTTTGGTTTTTCAGGATACCTCCTAACTGCATGGACTCCGGGACCTTGGCAGGAGGTGGACTCAGAGGAGGAAACTCAGGCAGGACGACAGCTTGAGGAGTACTTGATCATTCCCTCTGTCTTTCTCTCACCCGTCGATCCAGCTTAATAGCTAAAGTCATGCTCGTCTCTAGGGAGTCAGGAGTAGGATAACTAACCAGAAGATCCTTGAGTTGGTCTGACAGCCCCACCCTAAACTGGCTTCTCAAAGCTGGGTCATTCCACCCAGAGGAGACACACCACTTCCTGAACTCTGCACAGTAATCCTCTACTGGGCGGTTTCCCTGCTGAATGTTCCTGAGCTGAGTTTCTGCTACAGTGGCCCAGTCTGGTTCTTCATACAAAAGACCTAAGGCCTGGAAAAAGGCCTCCACAGACAACAGACATGGGGAGTCAGATGGCAATGAGAAAGCCCACTCCTGCGGATCCCCTTGCAGCAAGGAAATAATAATTCCTACCCGCTGCTGCTCAGAACCCGAGGAGTGTGAGCGTAAACGAAAATATAATTTACAACTTTCCTGGAAAGAACGGAAAGTTTTTCGGTTACCCACAAACCGATCGGGCAACCTTATATGGGGTTCAATAATGGAGGGAGCGGCTGCGGGTGCAGTTTGCAGCTGCTCCTGGTGTTGGATTCTCTCGGCCAGATCCTGGATCATCTGAGCCATGTCACCTATATGATCCGTGAGAACTCGCAACGGCTCCATTTAGTATGGCCTGTGATTCTGTCACGGGGGAGACAAGGGAAGGTGCGCCCTGTACTGAATACCCCCCCGTTCTCTCCCTGCCTGCTTGCCTCAGTCGGCCCTAGGCGGCCACGGACAACCACGGTGACGGTCCCTGCTCTGTATAAGTGCACAGGGAGGAACAGGGAACAATTGGAGAGACAAACACAGACGAAACAAACACAATATCAGAATAGTCAGCAAGCCGGGTCATACACAGGAGATAACGTCAATACCAGGGGTGAAGCAAAGAGAGGTCGAAGTCCAAGTCCAAGGTCAGGGTCAAACAGCAAATCAAACACAAGGTCGCACAAGCACTGATCAAAGTAGTAACGCTAATCACAGGCAATTAGGGAGGACAACTAGTGGCTTTAAATAGCCCTCCACTGGGTCATGTGACGGGGCCAGCGTCACATGACCTCATTTGCATACCGAGCGCTGGCCAAACGTGACCAGCGCTCAAATATGCACCAAATTTGGTCATGTGGCGTGGCCAGCGCCACATGACCCAAAACCAGGTATATTATAAATGTTCTGAGCGCTGGTTGCCCAGACCAGCGCTCAGATGTCCCCGCCTGCTCGTTTACTAGGGGGGCGGGGAGGACGCCGGACGCGCTGTATCAGTGCGCGTGCCGGACCCTCTCCTGTGAGTGTCGTCATGGAGACGAGGACGCATCCTGCGTCCTCGCTCCGGCACTCTCCTGGGAGACCGGCGGCATGGCAGAGGGGAAGCGCGCCGCCGGCTCCCCGTTACATGATGATCATGGCATGCTGAGAGTTGGTGGTTGCCTAAACAAGTCTAAGTTAGAGATTTCAGAAAGGAATCCCCTTATTATACCTGCCAATCACCATGTTACTACGCTGCTGATACGGCATTATCATGAAAGAATCACGCACCAAGGCAGACATTTCACTGAGGGCGCTTTAAGAGCCGCAGGTTTTTGGATAGTGGGAGCAAAAAGACAAGTTGCTCATATATTTCACCATTGCATTAAATGTTGCAAGGCAAGAGGAAAATTACAGCATCAACAAATGTCTGATTTGCCAGTTGATAGGACAAGCACTGAACCACCACTTACTTATGTTTGTCTGGATGTCTTTGGGCCATGGACAGTCACTGCACGTAAAACCAGAGGTGGTCATGCAGACAGCAAACGATGGGCAGTGTTGTTTACTTGCTTAAGTGTACATGCTACACATATTGAAGTAATAGAATCCATGAACGCTTCTAGCTTCATCAATGCCTTAAGACGATTCCTCTCCATCAAAGGACCTGTAAAGCAAATAAGATCTGACTGTGGAACCAACTTCATAGGTGCCTGCCAAGAATTACAAATAGACTCAAAGCCAATTCAAAACTACTTGGCCAACAATGGTTGTACATGGATCTGTAACCCCCCTCATGCCTCACATATGGGCGGTTCATGGGAAAGAATGATAGGCATCACCCGCAAAATATTGGACTGTATGCTTATGGACTCAAACTTCTCACGGCTCACCCATGAGACTTTGACTACCTTCCTAGCTGAAGTATCTGCTATTGTCAACTCAAGACCTCTTGTACCTGTATCAATGGACCCAGAATCCCCTGCCATTCTCACTCCAGCAACTCTTCTCACTCAGAAGTTTGGATCTGTTCCTAACCCACCTGAAGAGTCTTCATCAGGCAATCTATATCAGAAACGGTGGAAACATGTTCAACATCTGGCCAACTGCTTCTGGAACAGGTGGAAAAAGGAGTACTTAACCCTTCTTCAAGGACGAAGGAAGTGGCAACAGGTCAAGCCAAACTTACAAATATGAGATCTTGTTCTCATGAAGGACCAGAAGGTGGAAAGAAACTCCTGGCCCATGGGTCTCATCTAAAAAATCTTCACCAGTGAAGACGGCAAGGTCCGTAAAGTGGGAGTGACCATCGCAAAACAAGGCGATTGCAAGTCCTTCATCAGGCCTGTATCTGAGATTGTTCTTCTCTTACCAGTGGAGAAATGATTTCACTTGCCATAAGGAACTTTTATGGAACTTTTCGTCCATTTAGTCGTTTATCACTGGACAATTCCTAGAACACTGCAGATATTCCAACCATTGGACTGTTCCTGTCCACCCATTCAAGTTTATAGTGTTTTCTTGTTACCTTTTATCTTTAAGGTTCCAGTATTTCTACTGAACATTTGGACATTCATGTTTGTTATATAGTGAAATCCAAGGATTTCAGACGGGGAGTGTGCTGTTCCAGCATTTTATTTTCTCCATTATCATCATTGCCTATTTGTGTTGTTGTATAATTACTATATTATGCAATGCTGCCACCCTGTGGTCATTCTTGTTATAGGTTTTGAATGTATAATGTAATTCCCATATGCCTTTGCTCTCGGCTTTCTCCTCCCTTTTCTGTGACATCAGTTCCTGTTTTTCTCGGTTTCTCAGTTGCCTGCTCCTGCAACAGACACAGAGCTGGTGAGAGCATTCGTTTTTGACCTCTAATGTCCCCTAAGGTCCTCTAATATCCTGTTATATCCTCTAATGTCCTCCATATGTAAATCTTCAATAAACTACCAAAGCATCTTCATCTGCATCCTGCTCATTGGATCTTCACATGCAACTGGTACCATAACCTATGGGATATTAGTGAGTTCAACTATCTACCATTGCTTGTACAGGGATTACCACTCACGACCAGTCAGAGACTTCTCTAACGTACATCTGTGGCAGAATATATTGGATAACACTAACAGCATTTTGTCAGTGTCATCTAATACATTCCAGAACTGTAAGGGTTACATAGCATCATAAATCAGTATAATGCTATGTGACCCTGTCAGTGCTGCTAGGTCAGGCCAGGAGCTGCGTTGCGTGACACGCACTCGTCTTCAAGGGGCCTTACTCTCCAGCAAAAGCAACTCCACTTCAATACTCTCCCTGCTTCTACTGATGGCTTCTCATTTTTTTCTGCCTGCTACTGAACATGAGGTCTGCAGAGCACTGCTATGTATGCTTTGTATCATGTACTTTTACTACCACAATAAGGAGCTTATGCTAAATAAGTCACGTTACCAAAGGGTGCAAGCTATACTGTAGGTTTTATCCAACTGTGATAATACAGTTGGTTAGTAGATGTCAGTATAACCCTACACACTACACACACACACACACACACACACACACACATACACTGCACACATTTTCATTATACAGTATATCAGTACAGTATATATATCTCCAGTGCAGTCTTTGCAGTGTCCATCACATCCTACCCAGAGTATATGGCTCTCCCAGAGTGTCAGTATGCTGGCACAGTCTGCCCATTATGGCGATGCTGGCACATTCTAGCAACAGTCATTTCAGGATCAAACAGTAACCCATAGCAACAGTACAGGATACTTTTTTTCTTGGAAGAAGAGCAAGGCCGATATCCAATCCTCTTATACATGCACTGAAGTTCTTCCTGACTGCCTTTTTATGTAGCCCCTTAGGAAGCAACTATGAAACACAAGTGGGGTGTTTGTCACCCAGCTGGTCTGTATTTATATGATCTTGTGCATTGGGGATGTTATATTGATTTTATTAGTTCTATACTGTAACTTTTACGTAGGCTTTTGAGATATTTTTGTGTGGGAACATTAACATGTATATATTTATAGCCCATGTTTTGAATGTATATTTACATGTTATTACACACTTTAATGTAACATACCGTAGTGGGTGACATTGTTATGTGGCTTTTGTGTCTAATATTTCTAATGCTACATGTATCATTTTAATGTGATGGATTGAATAAAATGTCTATTTTTATAAATGGCAGGTTAATTGGTGGTTATTTTACTTATTATTTGTAAAAGGAACTCATTTTTAGATCAGTTGGATCTGCAGTTTTCAACAGCAAATGAGTTTGGTTGCTGATGCTGTTACCGCTACCTAGAATTTTTCTGTGGTCCCAAATGCATTCCATCTGAATCCATTAATTTATCTACTTTATCTTTAATATCTTATAATTCTTTTTGCCTGTGGTTTTACTGCAGTTTCTAGAAGCGCAGCTTGTACTGGTAATGCACATGGTTGTAAGGTCTAAACCACAGGCCAGAAAGGACATCCAACACTCAATATTCTTTGAAATAATTTAAGACATAGGGTAACTTTTGTTAACATTTCTAGTAGGGTTGTCACGATACCAGAATTTTGAGTTCGATACCGATACGTACAAAAGTATCACGATACTCGATACTGATACGATACCTCGCCAAAATAAAGAAGAACCTATTAATGCCACCCTGGCCCTTATCTGTGCGCCCCTCACCCCCCCCCCAGACCTTGCTTTTGACCCTGCTCTGTGCACCACCCTGGCCCTTTCAATGCAGCCCCTGGCTCTTATCTGCGCCCCTTTGGCTGTGCCTACCTGGCCCCTGTCTGCACCCCTGGGATCTGGCCCTTGTCTTTGTACGCCTCTTCCTGGTCTGCGCCCCTGGGCCCTTATCTGTGCCCCACTCCCTCTTTGTCTGTGCCTCTCTGGTTGTCGTCTCTGCTGCCCCCTGTGTGCGCCACCCTGGCCCTTATCTGTGCACCCCTCACCCCCCCTTCCCCCCCCCAGGACCTTGCTTGTGACCCTGCCCCTTACCCCTTATCTGTGCGCCACTGGCCCTTTTCAGTGTAGCCCCTAGCCTTATCTTGGTCCCCCCAGGCCTTGTTTGCACAGGTGTACTGTGACATCACTGTGTTTATTATCCCTGTACTGTGACATCACTGTGTTTATTATCCCTGTACAGTGACATCGTTGTGTGTATTATCCCTGTACGGTCGGTGACATCACTGTGTTTATTATCTCTGTACGGTGACATCACTGTGTTTATTATCCCTGTACTATGACATCACTGTGTTTATTATCCCTGTACTGTGACATCACTGTGTTTATTATCCCTGTACAGTGACATCGCTGTGTTTATTATGTCTGTACTGTGACATCACTGTGTTTATTATCCCTGTACTGTGACATCGCTGTGTTTATTATCCCTGTACAGTGACATCGCTGTGTGTATTATCCCAGTGCAGGAAGAGGTAAGTGGTCCGTGTTTGTGTGTTTGTTTTCTATTTTTCAGGGTCGTGAATGCAGAGGACTACGTCGGATTCGGTGGACTACGTCGGACCAGCTCTTTTTTTTTTTTTTTTAAATAAAATGGTCAAACAGGGGTCTGGGGGAGTGTTTATTTCAATAAAATGTTTTATACTTGTGTGTGTGTATTTTTTTTTACAATACTACAGTTTTAGTAATCACGGCTATCTACTGACGGCCCTGATTACTAATACTGGGCTTAGTGCTTGCCGGTATGGCAGGCCAGCACTAACCCCAACATCTATTACCTCGGCACCCACCGCCACCAGGGGTGCCGGGAAGAGCCGGGTACCCGCAGGACCGGACCTTCTAAATTGAGGGTCTGGCTCTGGGGCGGCTGCAGGCTGGTACCATTAGGCTGGGAAGGGCCAATAACCGTGTCCCTTCCCACCCTGGTAGTGCCAGGCTGCCGCTGCTGGTTGTATCTGGCTGGTGAAGGAAAAAAGGGGGGGACCCCACGCCTTTTTTTTTTTAAATAATGAAATTTTTTAAAAAAAAATGGCGTGGGGTCCCCCCCTTTTTTCCTTCACCAGCCAGATACAACCAGCAGCGGCAGCCTGGCACTACCAGGGTTGGAAGGGACACGGTTATTGGCCCTTCCCAGCCTAATGGTACCAGCCTGCAGCCGCCCCAGAGCCAGACCCTCAATTTAGAAGGTCCGGTCCTGCGGGTACCCGGCTCTTCCCGGCACCCCTGGTGGCGGTGGGTGCCGAGGTAATAGATGTTGGGGTTAGTGCTGGCCTGCCATACCGGCAAGCACTAAGCCCAGTATTAGTAATCAGGGCCGTCAGTAGATAGCCGTGATTACTAAAACTGTAGTATTGTAAAAAAAAATACACACACACAAGTATAAAACATTTTATTGAAATAAACACTCCCCCAGACCCCTGTTTGACCATTTTATTTAAAAAAAAAAAAAAAAAGCTGGTCCGACGTAGTCCACCGAATCCGACGTAGTCCTCTGCATTCACGACCCTGAAAAATAGAAAACAAACACACAAACACGGACCACTTACCTCTTCCTGCAGTGGGATAATACACACATCGATGTCACTGTACAGAGATAATAAACACAGTGATGTCACCGTACAGAGATAATAAATATCAGATCAACACATTGTGCCCCCATCAGACCTCAGGTCAGCGTCTTGTGCCCCCATCAGACCTCAGGTCAGCCTCTTGTGCCCCCATCAGACCTCAGGTCAGCCTCTTGTGCCCCCATCAGACCTCAGGTCAGCCTCTTGTGCCCCCATCAGACCTCAGGTCAGCCTCTTGTGCCCCCATCAGACCTCAGGTCAGCCTCTTGTGCCCCCATCAGACCTCAGGTCAGCCTCTTGTGCCCCCATCAGACCTCAGGTCAGCCTCTTGTGCCCCCATCAGACCTGCCTCTTGTGCCCCCATCAGGTCAGTGTCTTGTGCCCCCCTCAGACCTCAGGTCAGTGTCTTGTGCCCCCCTCAGACCTCAGGTCAGTGTCTTGTGCCCCCGTCAGACCTCAGATCAGCCCACCCAGCCACTTTAAAAAAATCATACTTACCTGTTCTGGCCGCCGCCGCTGTCCTCAGGTTCCCCACTCCACTCTCTTGCCTGCCGGCGCTCACTATGACCTGACGCTGCGTCAGGTCATAGTGCGCGTCAGGGAAGACGGTGGAGCGCGGAACCAGTGAGGACAGCGGCGGCCAGAACAGGTAAGTATGATTTTTTTTTTTAAGTGGCTGGGACCTGGGTGGGCTGATCTGAGGGGGGTGCGGGGGCCCTGGCAGCACGGCAGCCCGATATTAGAACATGGGGCAACGCATGATGCGCGCGCCATGTTCTAAGTATCGGACTGCAAGAAAACTCGGTATCGAGCTTCGGTACCGCACTAGGTACAGAAACCGTACCGAGTTTTCGATATATCGTGCAACCCTAATGCAAACAATGCTACCTGAACATAATCTAAACATAATAAGTTGTTGATGCAGTGCCAAATCCGATATCTTGGTGCAAAATCAAACCCTGCAGAGCAGTGGCTGAGGGAAAGGTATCTTAAAATGTCTCAGGAAGGAGAAACATACAGAGCTAGTGTGTTTGAAAATGGTGCCACACTGTACTAGAAATGATGTCACCAATCACACTGCGTCATCATGTCCCAGACCCACATGACCATCCCTTGCTGAGTAATGAACTAGAAAGAGAAGAAAGTGTGTGGATAACAGCATGCAGATACCACCTAATGGTGTAAGCTAGGAATACAGCTAAAATGAAAAAAAATGTGAGTGAGAGATAAATATCTCCATCTAGTGGTAATGTGATAAAAGGTAGAAAAAAGGAGAAAATGGGGATCTAAAGAATAAGTAGAAGAGAGTGAAAATGGTAAGAAGAGAAAAAGAAACAAAAATAGAATATGGGAATAAAGTTAAAATGAAAGGGGGAAAGGGAATTAAATGGGGTTGTGCCATAAACTACATTTCACTTTAAAGAAAATGTGTCACCAAAAATGTTATCTGCCAGTTAAAACCAGATAGTAACACATCCTTTTTCACTAATCTGTCTTTATTTTTTGATTTGTAGATTTTTAAATTCTATTTCCTGAACATTATTATGGGGGCGTCTTGTAAAAAAAAAACAGCTGTATGAATAACTCCATAGTAAGAGACCGCAGCTGCTTCTTATTTAACTAATGAAGACCGCACTGTATAGCCGGTCAGCATGGTTAATGGCCATGTTACACAATGTGGTCTTCATTACTTAAATACAGAGCCTTGAACAAGTATTCATACCCAGGGGCGTAGCTATAAGGGTTGCAGAGGTAGTAGTCGCTACTAGGCCCAGAAGCCTCAGGGGGCCCAGAGATCCTTGTTTCGCATAAGAAGACACCGGTGTTATATAAAGTGCATGTTGGTCAAGTTACACCTCTGGCTGGAGGGAAGGGGTTAAGTCAAGCATTTGGCATGGGATGGGGTTGCTGTTTTGATTTTTGCCTCATGCAGCACAACGGCTATGTGCTCCCCTGGCCACAAAGCAAGAGGGAAGTGGGGCCCAAGCTGAATTCTTGCACCAGGGCCTATGAGCCTTTAGCTACGCCCCTGTTCATACCCAGGGGCGGATTGGCCATAGACCTTACAGGGAAACTTCCCGGTGGGCCGATGCCCAGGGGGCCACCTGAGCCCTCCTCACCTCCAGGCAGTGGAAGTTTTTGGGGTTGTATTTTGTGCTGCTGACAATATATTGTAATGGACTGTGATATTTGTCCGTGTTGGGGTGGTATAATGTGCCACGATATGGTATTGCTGGCCCTGCCTTCCATCAATTTGGACCCAACCACAAAAAACGGGGCCACTTTCAGTATTTTTTCTAGGGCCACTTTACATTCCCAGTCCGTCCCTGTTCATACCCCTTGAACTTTTCCACATTTTTCCATGTTACACAAACAAACTTAAAGGAAATGGCATCACTAAAAATCTTTTCTGACAGTTAAAACCAGATAGTGACACATACCATTTTTATCTAATCTGTTTTTATTTTCTGATTGTAGATTTATTTATTCTGTTTCCTGACTATTATTAGGGGGTGGCCATTTTGCCTGAGCTGTTCTTAACAGAATTTAGAAAGCATTAAAAATTTCTTTATGGCATCCCCATGGTCCATAGACACAATGGTCAGGAGGGGACCCTATTGACTGACAAGGGGGAGTTTTCTGGGCATGCTCTGTGACCTGTGCAGAGGTCATTGTACAAGGGAAGAACAGATAAGCTCTGACAATCACCTATTGTGAATGGTGAACCCTGTGTTATCTATACACAGAGGCAGGGCCGGGACTAGGGGTAGGCGGGGTAGGCGACCGCCTAGGGCGCCATCTGGAGGGGGGCACAGCCACAGGGGGGGTCCAACGGGTCTGGACCCCCCCCTAGAACCATTCACTTATTTTTTTTTTTAAAATTCCTCAGGGCCGCACCGCCGATCGCCACAGGCGGTGCGGCCCTGGATCTAAGTGCAGTCGGCGTGTGGGGGCAGTAGGAGATGAGCAATTCCACAATGGAAACGCTCATCTCTATATTCATCTGTATCGCCGTCCTCAGGACAGCGATACAGATGCCTGTGCTGCAGCAGGGGAGGGAGAGGCGTCTCCCTTCCCTGTTCTTCTGATAGGCTGCTGGCACTAATGGCTGCGGCCTATCAGAGGCCAACTCAGGCAGCGCGATGACATCATTATCATCGCGCCGCCTGAGCCGGGCAGCACACAGCGCGGGACACAGGCCGGAAGAGGCCTGCAACTCATCGCTGCTGATGGAGGTAAGTATTAGTGGTTTTTGTTTCTTTTTTTCTGTTTTTTTTTAATAGATGCCATATTATAGGGGGCACCTGCTGGCAATTTCTCACTGACCCATTTACTGGGGCATTTTTACTGGCACATTAAGGGGGGGGCACCATGGGGAGAGGAGCACTGTGGGGGCATCTGGGGGCCTTTTTTTGGGCACATTATGGGGGGGCAATATAGGGGAGAGCTGGACTATGGGGCATCTGGTGGCACTATAGGGGCACTATGAGGGAGGGGAGCACTATGAGGGCTCTAAAGAGGCCTTTTTTGTTGGCACATTATGGGGGCACTATGGCATCTGGTGGTAATAAGGGGGCATATTTTATAGGCACATGGGAGACATTATAGGGGAGAGCGGCACTATGGGGCATCTGGTGGCATTATTGGGGGGCAGTATGGAGGAGTGGAGCACTATAGGGGCATCATTTGGGGGCACTATGGGGGAATCTGGTGGCTCTAAAGGGGCATTTTTACAGGCACATTATAGGGGGCTCTATGGCTTCTGGCACTAAGAGGGCATTTTTTACTGGCACATTATGGGAGGCATTATGGGGCATCTGGTGGCACTATAGGGGCATTATTTTGGGGCACTACGGGGGAGTGGATCACTATGGGGGGCATCTGGTAACTCTAAAGGGGCATTTTTTACTGGCACATTATAGGGGGCACTATGGCATCTGGCACTAAGGGGGCAATTTTTACTGGCACATTATGGGGGAGAGGAGCACTATAGGGGCATCTGGTGGGGGCAGCAAGAAGGGGCATTTTTTACTGGCACATTATAGGGGGTACTATGGCATCTGGCACTAAGGGGGCAATTCTTACTGGCACATTATGGGGGAGAGGAGCACTATAGGGGCATCTGGTGGGGGCAGCAAGAAGGGGCATTTTTTACTGGCATATTATGGGGGACACTATGGGGGCAATTACTGGGGCACTATATAGGGGTATTTTATACTGGCATACATTATGGGGACATTAGCTGAACTGCAGGCACTAAGCAACTATTGGTGGGATTTTGGGGAGCACTGTTACTTTGGGGGGCACCCTGGCACAGTATCAATTTAGCACAATTATTTTTGGGGGACATTATCTTTATACTATTAGTGTCCGGACGCAATTATTTTTTAGGGGACTCTGTGCCAATAATTGTTGTAGGGGGCACTATCTGTGTGGTAGTTGTATTTTTCAGGGGACAGTTTCTGCAGTATAGTATTGGGGAGCATAGTATTGGGGGTGGCAGGATGAGGTGTTCAGAAGATATGAAGATGATGGAAATGTGGGAAACTAATGTCTGTTTGTATCTCTGCAGATACGAGAGATGGCTGAAAAATCTTCATGGCGGTCTGGAGAATATGAGGAAAGAGAATGTCAACAACAAAGGTGACATCACTGGATGTAAGAGGTATGGGGCGCTATGTACTGTAGGAGAGGAGATGCTCCGGCTCCTCCCTCTGCCATTTGTAGAAGGAGGATTCAGAGCTGGGTGAGGACAGCCAAGGGGGGCAGCAGGTCACGGGTGGGTGGCAGATGGTGGTGGGGAACCACAGGCCTTGAGCAGGATCTGAGGAGAAGGACGGAGCTTCCTTGCTGTAGCCTGCTGTTGTCTATTGTATAATGTGAGGCAGGCAGTGCAGCCAGGACACGTCCTCCCCTCTCTGTATGATGTGTACAGGCGGGACTCAACAATATGATTTCAGCTGTACAGTGTTTGCTGGGAGTGGCCTATTATATTTAGGAGGGGCTTATAATAATGGGCAGGGCCAATTTGGGGGGCACCATTTGACTACTTTGCCTAGGGCACCAAACTGCCTAGTCCCGGCACTGCACGGAGGTGATATCATTACCACAGGATTATGTAATGAATTAACTACAGTAAAGTGATCTGTACAAACTAAGAAGTGGCGCCAATTATTAGACATAGCGACCAGTGCAAAAACTGCTGAATTTTTTATTTCAATTTAAATATAAAAAGTGACATGGAAAATTAAAAATAACATCATCAAAAAATATTTGAAAATATGTTAAATATAAAAAGTGATTAAAACAGCAGTTCATTTTCTGACGACACATCCCCTTTTAGGTGTATTTTCATAAATTACTCTAGATCCTATTCCTCCTGGGATTTTATTTTATTTCCAAATTTACCTCATTTGCAGTTTTCTCTTCTCTCCCATGGTTAATCCTACTTCCTGGTTTGCTATATATCTGCTATTCCATCTTCAACACGACATGTGACCCCAACCATATCCCTTGTTCTTACCAATGGCACTTTCTACACCCTACATTACAAAGCTCAAACCTATGTAATCTACAGCAACTGAATATCAACAAAATTGTCACAGGGTGCAAAGGCAAGTTAATAATTTTAGAATGAGGAAGGTTTAATAAATGGTGGTATTTGGGGAAAGTGATATAACAATGATATCTGTTGGGTGGGGTACATTGATATTAGTGCTTCAATCCCTTTAAAAGTCCCTTTAAATTTTGGGGCTAAAAAAGTGGAAAATTGAGAAAAAGAAATAATAATACCTAAATACCAGTGAAAAATAGCATGAAAAACAAGATGTAAAGTGGCACAAGCGGCACTAATTCCAAGGAAAGATAGCATGTTACTTATGTATGCCAACAGTTATTCCTAGGAGTGTGTGTGTGTGTATAGAGATTTTAAATACCAATGAGGGTCGGCCCTATTGCAGGTAAGTATTTGATGGACAGCAGTTACATTAATTGCCAACAAAAGTTGTCTAAAAAACAAGGAGTTGGTGGAATGGAATGAAACTTTGTATGTGTGAAGATAATGATGGTATGTGATTACAATCTTAGAGAGAAAGGATAAGTTTATTGGGCAAAACTGTATAATTGAAAGGAGGCTCTAGTACCATGTGGGATCGCCTCTTGTCTGGATACAAGATGAAATACAGGTTTTGTATGGTATCCTGCAGCACATTTGTCTTTCCAGCTGGTCCAATAAAAGCTTGATTGATGATAAATTTGGCAAATGGGCAGACTAAGGAAGTGTTGCAGTTTGGCAAAGACGGTCCTGGGAAACTCTTGCTGTGTGAGGGCAAGCATTATCCTGTTGATAAATGCCAGTTAGAAGACGACCTACCATGAAAGGCAAAACATATGGCTGAACTGTTAGTGTCCCTTGTATCACTACTAGGGGAGACTGTCTTATGTGATGACTCCCCAAATCATCACACCAGCAGTTGGAGCAACAAAGGAAGCACACAGCAAATGAAGCACACATAGCAAAGGAAGGATTGAAGCACTCACCATGAGGCCATTGTAGTCAAACCCGAATGTCATTGGATCCCAAATAGAACCTGGATTCATTGCTAAAGACGATACTGTTCCAGGCCATAGTAGTCCAGGTTTCTCATTCACAGCAATACTGCAAACAACGAAAATTGTTGCTGGTTCTCAATGACAGGACATGGGCAGCATAACACCAAATTTTCCAAGTGCCTGGAAATGGTCTAGGCAGAAACAGGGGTGTATAGTAAGGTAACAGCTGTGTCTAAATGGCGGACAATGAAACTGTGGGAGTTGCTTGTGCTTGCCAGCGGATTAAACAATTCTCTCTAAAGGTGGTCTGTTTGGGCCATCCAGAGCATGTTTGCCACGTTCGTGCACTCTCATGTAACCACTGCTCTCAACACCTCCTAACAGCTAAATGAAAACAGCCTAAACGGCAGGCAATTTGTCGAAATTATCATCCTGCTTCTTTCTGTCCAATGGTGCACCCCCTCTCAAAGTCTGTCAACTGGGCAAAATGTCTTCAAATGCATTATAGAGGCATGTCTACTAGTCAAGAATCTCTCACAAAGAGGTACACTATACAAAGTAGCCTATGAGAGCCTTTTTATAGGGAATAAGGGGTAGGCCTTTTACACCCTCTTGTGGTAAGACCCAGGGTCTAATCAGACCACACCTGCTATCACTTCCATATCTGCCTGAGACAAAACTGCATGCAGTTTTGCAGCAAAATGAAAATTCTATCTGGGTGCTTTATTTATTTTTGTCAATGAGTGTATAAATGAATACAAAAATTGTCACAAGATGACACCTGCTGCCCTTGACTAGTGAGTTTGAGCACTGGATCTAAAGAGAAAAAAAGAACATGTGGTCAGGTATTGAAATCATAACAATGCAGCTATTTATAATTTAATATACTATAAACTTCCAATTGTTATTCAATAGGGTGTTTTGTTGGCGAGAAAGCCAACATTTGATTAGGTATTAGATTAGACAGGCCATTAACCTCATGAGATGGGATATTTTTAAAAGCATTGTATATTTTCATTGTGAGAGGTACATAACTTATGGGAATAAAAGGGTTGGAAACAGGAAAAAAACTAAGTGAATAAATAAAAATATAAAAACTGCAACACATAAAAAGAAATTACTTAAATTAATAAAATAGGAGGGTGGCAAAGAAGCCTTAAAAAGTATAAGGAGAAAAATAGAATATGTAATAACCAGAGCTGGAAGTTCATTGTCAACGAGAGTAAAACTAAAGCTTAAATGTTCAATTACGTGAATTGCAAAAAGGTTAACCCTGAAAGTGTTGGCCCTTTAAAAAGTGGTGAGGGAGGGGTTGTAGAAATAAGCAAATTTTTTTCTCCACTTTGTTCACAAAGGATACTGAAATATCAGATGAAATGCAGAGTATCAAAATAAATTCCCCATTAAATGCGGCCAGTCTGACACACGAAGAAGTGCAGCGGCGTCTTAAAAAGATTAAAATAGACAAATCACCAGGTCCAGATGGCATACACCCTCGTATTCTAAGAGAATGAATGTATTAGACAGGCCTTTATTTCTGATATTTAAGGACTCTATAATGACAGAGTCAATTCCACAGGATTGGCGCTTTCCAAATGCGATACCAGTATTTAAAAACTTAGCCTGGAAACTACAGACCGCTAAGTTTATAAAGGATCTGTCAGCTCCGAAACAATCCCCAAACTAGAGTAAGAAGTGTATAGTGTAAGTGACGCCAAGTCAGGTTTTGTGATTTTCATCTTCTTACTCAATTGCATCCCAATGCTGTGCTTTGTGTGAGCGAGGTAGTCCTCTAAATGCATTTTACTGCTAGTTAAAGAATGCAAGTGATTATGAAGATAAAAATTACATAACTGGACTTGGTGTCACATACAATATACATTGCTTACTCTAGTTTTGGCTGTGTTTTGAATCTGACAGATTTCCCTTAGCATCTGCTGTGGATCAACTGTTTGAAGGTTTTCTAAGAGTTGCTATACTGGAGTATCTCAATGAAAATAAGTGTATAACACGAGTTTAGAAGGGATCTGTCCTGTTAAACTACGTAATCTAATCAGTTTTTATGAGGAGGTAAGTTCTAGACTGGACCGCGATGAGTCATTGGATGTCATATATCTTGATTTCTCCAAAGCATTTCATAATGTTTGTAAGTACACAAAATGAGAATGCTTGGACTAGGGGAAAATGTGTGCATTTGGGGAATTAACTGGTGCAGTGATAGAAAACAGAGGGTGGTTACACTGTTTTACAAAAATTAGGAGATGAAAAAAAGGCTTTCAAAATTTTGTCAACTAGTTTGTTATGAAAATTTCTTTCAGTTTGTAGATGAACTAACAAGAAAATGAACTAACAAGAAAATTGGCTGCAGAATGTCCCTGAAGCTGCGTATACTCTATTCCCATTCAGATGTCTTCTTTAGTAACCACTTTGCGACTGCTCATAGACTATAAACGTTTGGGCAACTGGCATATATCGCTACAAGGATGTTTTAAAATATTCTTGCAGAGATCGCAGTTGCACGCTAATCGTGCAGCTGCTGTAGCAGGGAGACTGCTGTTGGTGACAGCAGAACTCTCCATAGAGAAGGCAGGAAAGATGCCGCTTCCAGCTCCAGTACAGCAGCCATCTGACCGCTAGGGGCTAGGAGTCTGCGGAGCTGGCTGGGTCTTCTCAGACCCAAATCAACACTGCTGTAATGTTGTAAGAACATGTTCAACCTCCTGTTTTCCCCCTGTAACTGGGGCTAATATGTCAGGAGAAATCAGCAATAAAAAATATTTAAGTAAAATGTCACCCAAAGGTTTTGTGTGACCTTATGGGGGGCACAATGCGTAAAAAAAAGTAAATAAAAAAATAAAGACAAATATTTATTACCTTCTTTATTACTTCTCTTCGGGATATCATCCCCAGACCAACGGGCTAGTAAAGCGGGCCAATCAAATATTAGAGAACTATCTCCGGCTTTTTGTCTCGGCCCAACATAACAGCTGGGTACAATTGCTACCTTGGGCTGAGTTCTCCTAACCACTGTAGTGAGTCTACTGGATCCTCTCCAAAGAGGTCACATATAAGTTACATCTGCCTCTCTCTCTGCAGATTCCTAATGCCTCCTACGTGTCCTTACTGAAACCGGTAGTTCTACATCGCTTCTCTACTGTTCCATCTACTCCGACTCCGGTATCTGGAGATTTTGACCAAGTATTTGAAGTCCAAGACATCCTGGACATCAAGAAGCGTGGCAAGAAGACCTATTATCTTGTGAACTGGAAAGGCTTTGGTCCTGAGGAGAGGTCTTGAGAACCAAAAGAGAACATCCATGCTCCGAATTTGAAAAAGAGGTTCTTGTCTCGTCTTGGACTTAAGAAGAGGGAGCGTAAGCGGTGGGGGGGGGGGCGGGGAATTGTTATCGGGTTCTGTAATAGCGGTTGCCATCCGCCGATGGCCCCTTTCTTACTGTCTCCATGTTCGGCAGTGAATCCGCACCACAGTTTCTTTCCAGCCCTGAGCACAGAATGCTTTCAACTTGTTCTCTGTAGCACTTCCTTAAGGGCTGGCATGCGTAACTTCCTGTGACCAATACTAGCCCTCTTGCACCTATATAAGTGGTCCAGCCCCCTTTCTATGTGCCAGAGCATCAATGTCCTTGTGTCCTGCAAAGGTTTTTGTTATCTTTGCTTGTGTTCCTGTTTACCTGACCCGTGCTTGTGTTTCTGGACTCTGCTACCTGTTTGATCCCTGCCTGCTTGCCTTGACTCTGCTGTTGTTGACCCAGACCGCCTGACCTGTACCTGTGCCGCCTGTCTTGACCTATTGCTTGTTTGATTTCACCTCTGCCTTATCCTTCGCTCTTCCACTGTTGCTCCTGGTTACGACTCAGCCTGCTGACTAGGTCTGTACCTCTGGTACCTTGCATTGGTAACCCCTGGTCCGCCTGGACCAGCTGCCTCGTCTGCCAGTCCTCAACAGGTAGCACCTGGTGTTTCCCATGGGAAAGTCTATCCCCACCATCAGGGGTACTGCAAAGAACGAGGGGTTCACTGAGACAACACCCTAAGAGGAGGTGGGACAAGTAGCACAGTGGGTTTACACCCGCTGATTCTTGACAGTTTTTTGTTTTTTTTCAGTAGTTTAATTCTCATCATAATTCGAATCACCACCTTGTTGGTTGCAACATTCTCTATTAATTGAAACACAAGTTCCCTTATACTGTCTTTGACATTATAGAAATAGTGGGGATTATACATGACTTCTTCCTATTTTAGTATAATGGGTATATACCTTTGCCGCTACCACAGCTCTGCTTGTTTTGATTTTGTATCAGGATGTCAGATTAGACAATGCATCATCGATTCATTATCTTTTACTATGATTACATTATGTTCAGGGAGCATGTTTTTCATATGTAATAATTGACTAATTTGTAGGCAGTGTATGTCCATATCCTTGGAAATGGATAATGCATGCATGTGTATAGCATTAAAGGGGTTTTCCGAGTTATATATATTGATGACCTATCCTCAGGATAGGTCATCAATATCAGATCGGCGGGGGTCCGACACCCGGCACCCCCGCCGATCAGCTGTTTGAAGAGGAGGCGTGCGCCGTATCAGCGCTGTCTCCTCTTCATTGTTTACATGCTGGCCGTAACGGGGGTAGTGGTGAGTAGGTGTAATTACACCTCACCGCCCCATTCATTTCTATGGGAAGAATCGCTTCCATAGACTTGTATGGAAGCGATTCTTCCCATAGAAATGAATGGGGTGGTTAGGTGTAATTACACCTACTCACCACTACCCCTGTTACAGCCAGCATGTAAACAATGAAGAGGAGGCAGCGCTGATACGGCGCGCGCCTCCTCTTCAAACAGCTGATCGGACCCCCGCCGATCTGATATTGATGACCTATCCTGAGGATAGGTCATCAATATATATAACTCGGAAAACCCCTTTAAGTATTATATGACTATAAATGGCACTGTGCTTTACAACATCTGAGAATTCCCTGTTTGTGAAAATTTGAACATACTAAATGGTAAAATATTGGGTAACTCTGACATGGAAAAGGACCTAGGAATTTTAGTGAACAGCAAACTAAGCTGTAGAAACCAGTGTCAGACAGCTGCCAAGGCCAATAAGATAATGGGTTGCATCAAAAGAGGCATAGATGTCCATGATGAGAACATAGTCCTGCCACTTTACAAATCACTAGTCAGACCACACATGGAGTACTATGTACAGTTCTGGGCTCCTGTGAACAAGGCAGACATAGCAGAGCTGGAGAGGGTTCAGAGGAGGGCAACTAAAGTAATAACTGGAATGGGTGGACTACAGTACCCAGAAAGATTATCAAAATTAGGCTTATACACTTTAGAAAAAAGACAACTGAGGGGAGAACTAATAACTATGTATTAATATATCAGAGGTCAGTACAGAGATCTTTCCCATGATCTATTTATCCCCAGGACTGTGACTGACGAGGGGACATCCTCTGCGTCTGGAGGAAAGAAGGTTTGTACACAAACATAGAAGAGGATTCTTTACGGTAAGAGCAGTGAGACTATGGAACTCTCTGCCTGAGGAGGTGGTGATGGTAAGTTCACTAAAAGAGTTCAAGAGGGGCCTGGATGTATTTCTGGAGCGTAATAATATTACAGGTTATAGTTACTAGAGAGGGGTCGTTGATCCAGGGAGTAATTCTGTTTGCCTGATAGGAGTTGGGAAGGAATTTTTTTCCCTAAAGTGGGGAAAATTGGCTTCTACCTCACAGGGATTTTTTGCCTTCCTCTGGATCAACTTGTAGGAAAACAGGCCGAACTGGATGGACAGATGTCTTTTTTCGGTCTTATAAACTATGTTACTATGTTACATTGCCACTGGCTTAGGGGCCCAGTTGCAACTGCGACCTCTGCGACCCCTATAGTTACGTCAGTGGGTGGGAGTTAAGCTTGCACACCATGGGATTGCTGGGCATGTAGAGTTTTTTCCTAGCCACACATATTGATGGCTGATAACAGAGTGGAGTAGTAGCCTGGCTGCCAAAAAAGAAAACCAGGAGAAGGACACTTTTGTTGCACTAGCTGGTGGCCACTTCTATTTTCCTACAGGCAGGGGCGTACATAGAAATCATTGGCCCCATAGCAAGAATCTGAATTGGGCCCCCTAACTCCGCCCAGTACCCACCCCTGGCCCATCCCACCTCCTGGCCTGGCTTCTCTCCTGCCTCACCCCCATTTGCTGTAAAGGGAACGCTGTAGGAACAAAACCTGTAATACGGTGGAGGAACTGCATTTTTTTCCAATTTGGAGTGTTACCTGCAGTCCTATGTAAAACCACAGATAACACTAGTGCTGAGAGTGTAGTAGTGTTACCTGCAGTCCTATGTAAAACCACAGATAACACTAGTGCTGCGAATGTAGTAGTGTTACCTGCAATCCTATGTAAAACCATAGATAACACTAGCGCTGATAATGTGGTAGAGTTACCTGCAGTCCTATGTAAAACCACAGATAACACTAGTGCTGAGAATGTAGTAGTGTTACCTGCAGTCCTATGTAAAACCATAGATAACACTAGTGCTGAAAATGTAGTAGTGTTACCTGCAGTCCTATGTAAAACCACAGATAGCACTAGTGTAGATCATGTGGTAGTGTTACCTGCAGTCCTATGTAAAACCACAGATAACACTAGTGTAGATCATGTGGTAGTTTTACCTGCGTCCTTAGTGTGCCTCCCTGTGCCTCTCCAATGGGATTCCATGCTGGCGGCGCTGTCTCCTCTTCTGTCTTCTTCTTGCCCCCACAGAACGTCCTGATGCAGCTGCGTCAAGACATAGGAACACTGTGGGCATAGTGATGGTGACATACACAGCGGTAAAGACACACACGGACAGACACACACACACACAAAGGGACAGCGACACAGGGACAGCGACACAGGGACAGGGGCGCACACAGGGACAGGGGCGCACACAAGGACAGGGGCGCACACAGGGACAGGGGCGCACACAGGGACAGGGGCGCACACAGGGACAGGGGGGCACACAGGGACACGCAGTGAGAGGGACAGGCACACACACACACAGGGACACAGAGGGACAGACAGACACACAGGGACAGGGACACACATGGAAAGACACACACAGCTAAGCCTCACCAAACTCCAGCATGGCTCCCTCCTCTCTGTACAGCATCACAGGAGTCTTCTATGAGCCTACACTGCCCCCCACCCTCAACCCTACAGAAACTCCTGCTGCTTGCAGGTTGCTGCTGCTGCCCTCAGTCCTCCCCAAGAATACCCAGTCACTCAGTTTGTTTTCCAACCGTTTTCTGCCCTGGCTGGAGACTGGAGGTCCTCACTTACAGTGTGCAGCTGCTGGTGCTGGTGAAAGGAACTTTTGGTGACCGAAGTCCGGAGCAACTAGGCCTGGCTGGCGGCCCGGCGGTGGGTGATGGTCAGGCAGCCGCTGCAGGACACAGGACAGGACAGGAGGCAAGTCACGACGGAGGTGGCACTGGCAGGCCACGGAGGTGGGGGCAGGCTGGTGGCAGATGGCCAGCGGCCACACATGGGGGGCACATATATTTTTCAGCCGGGGGGGGGGGGCGGTGTGACACAGTCACACTGTGATATGGGTGAGCGGCGCCACTTTTTCCCGGCTTTTTAACGGTCACCCAGTCAGCTAAAACTTACTAAGCAGGGCCCGCCAGCTTGTGTGTAGAGGGGCGGGGCCTTCCTTGCGCGGGCCCCATAGCAGTGGCGTGGTCTGCCTACATTGGCGGTACGCCACGGCCTACAGGATCCAGTGATGCCACTGCATGTGCTGCATTAAAGCCGTGGTGCCTATGTTTGTGTTTGAATTCCCATGGCTTATTTTAATACTGCAGATCTTGCACACAACAATGCTTCTGTCTTCCAGCACTTTGGAGAAAAACTGCCAGACGGGAGATACTCACACGGATCTAGCAGCAGCCAATCTTGACTTAGGTCTGGTACGTTTTGAGCCTGCACCCACAGTATCAGCAGCGTCTCCAGTTCCCAAGCTGACTATAATAGAAGCAAATCTAACCCTGGCAGATTTTTGGAAGGTTCAGGCCTTTATTGCCGCTGCCATGGCTACCACCCTCTGCCACTAATGTATCCTCCTCCTCAGCACCCTGATCCTGCTCCCAGGCCCTTTCCAACACACACTCATCATTAGAGTCCTCCCCCATAGGACAATAAAGATACAGATGATGCAACTGAAGGGCTTTTCTGGAGCTGCAAGGAGGAGAAACAGGAGGAATGTGGTGACCACTGGCTCCAAAGCACAATGTCAAACTCAGAAGTGATCTTGACATCATTCTGTTGTGCTTGAGAGGAGAAATAAGCCATCCAGTCCACAATCTCATCCTCTTTGTCCCCAATAATAATGTGGCCAGTATCAGAAGCCAGGGAGAACTACTACTGGCTAGATGGCTGATAAGCCCCACCCCCGCAAGCACCATCATTTGCGCCTTTTTTACACCGTTATTATGGCATAAAGTGTTTGATAAATGTCAGTAAATTTCACTGTAGATTTAACATGTGGATTTTGATGTGATTTCAGCTCCGTGTAATGGCTTGCTTGGTTGTGGAGCAAGTTTATTATTAATAATGCCATCATTTGGTTTACCATATTGGTATTGGAATATGAGGAAAAAAATTATTTGTGGGGTGAAATAAAAAAGACATAATTCTGCCATTTTTAGTTTCTTTTTTATCGCATTCACTGTGCACTAAAAATTACTTGTTACCTTTATTCTGTGGGTCAGTATGAATACTATAGTAATGTACTACTGTAGTAAAAACTTTGCAAAAAATTGGGGTACATACAACTTTTTACCTTTTATTCAAAACATTGGCAATTCAGGCAGTTTGGTTTTACAGTAGGATAAATACCTTTATGGTATAAAAGTTTGGACATTCTGGGACACTGCAATATCAAGGGTCAGTGACTGGCTGCGGTAGTCACTCTTAGATGCCGCATTACAGTCACCTGGAAGTGAAAGGGGACTGGAGCTGCGGCAGCAATACACCTGGCCGGTCTGGGTAGCCTAATGTATAGGAATTTATACAATTGAATTAAATGGAAACTGTAAAATCTCTTGGAACTGATCTTCCCCTAGTAGGGGGAATCTAGTAGGCGGCTGCAGGAAAATGCCCTGGATCCATGTTGTGAGCAGTAGAAGTTCAGTGTTGATGAAGGGGTGGCAAATTTTGTGAACCGGCCAGGGCCTATGGTTCTTTACACTAAACCTGCAACTTTATAAAACACTCTGAATCCAGCAAAAGTTCCGGAATGAATTTTTCAAACCTTCCTAATCCTTCCCTTGAGAAGATCGTATACTCCTGTATATGATAAATATTTTATGCCAACATCAAGGGAGAGTTGGGACAACACCATCCATGTTAGATGACTGACTGGTCCAGCAACATGCCACAGATTTCATACCAATATGTAGTGCAGAATCCACAATGCAAGCATGCATGAAATTCTAGCACAGTGCAATTCAATTACAGTGGTCCTTCAAGTTACAATATTAATTGGTTCCAGGACAACCATATATGTATGTTGAAACCATTGTAAGTTAAGTAATCGGTTCCAAAACCCTAAAATGTCATCCAAGATCAGAGAAGATGAAGATTTAAGAAAATAAGCGGATAACTAAGACAGATAAAACAAGTCCTTATATATAACATTTAGGAATAGCTGCTAACTAGTAACTAATACAGGTATTTTATCAGAGAAGTGCAGCTGTTCCGGCGGGTGAACAGCCCTCCGGATCCGTACTACCGCAAGTGCACGTGTGGGGCCGGAACTACGCTCTGGCCCCATTCACTGTAATGGGGACAGGCCACGGATCCGGCCGCAGCACGGCAAACCCTGCCGAGAAGCGGCCGGAACAAAAGTACAGCATGTCGTAAGGGCTCCGTGCCCATGCTGCGGACTGCAAATAACGGTCTGCAATGCACAGGCACTGGCTGTGTGCACTCAGTGCTGTGGATGGGGACCCATTGACTTGAATACAGCAAAAGATAGGACATGTCTTATCTTTTGCAGTGCAGAGGCACAGGCCCGAAAGCCCATGGAAGGGCTTCTGAGTGTTTCCGTGGGCTTCCAATCCATGCCTCTGCCTCAGGAGCAAAAAAAGATAGGACATGTCCTATCTTCGCCCATATCTTGTGGATCACTGACATACTGTCTGAGTATGAAACTGTACGAAGGAATGCACACCCGCCAAAAGCTACTAGAATCACAAAAAGAAAAATACTATATTAATGGCACACACCAGCGTCAGTTCTTCCTTAGAAGAGGGAGGTGGTCATTATAAATACGCACTACTAGATCTTCTCCAGTATAGTGAATAACGCAACCACAGGTACACAAAGATCTAGCAGCGCCACCCACTGGCCGCACAGTCTGTTGTCCGGCAATGATTGCATAAGCTGTAGTAAACAGAGCAAACCAAAAAGACTGATTATGTAATGTGAAGTGCATCCTTACATAGCGGCAAAGGGAAACTCCACCTAAGTACTTTATGAAAACAGTACTCCTTCTGTAACCTTCTTGTACTCCACCCTACATTTTTTTGAATACTTCTAGAAAAAAAGGATGGTTATTCATGTCTGGTATTTATGTTTCCATAGTATCTAATAATTTCTAATAATCATTTCTGTACTTTGCTGATTTGCCCTTTTTAAAGTGTGTTCTATGCTTTTTTTGCACTTCTACCAATTATTTTAGAAGTAAAATTGTGTCATAGAGAAGATTTACTGCCTAAACCCAACATAATGGGAGCCATTGAGGATAGTGGAGTGGTTATGCTTCCTATGATTGTTTGATGGACGATGACTGCTGTAAAATTCATGTTGTTGCAGAGAAAATGTCAGTGACTAAGCAATTCCTATGAATCAACCTGCAGTTGAAATATGAGCCTAATCTATGTGCAAACAAATGAAGTAACTGCATTTCTGTACGACATAGAAAGAGCAAACTGTTCAGAAGATCTAACAAACATGGGAACTTTTACCTCAGTATTAATATTAGGGATCCACGAAATACATCAAAAGGTAGGACATGTCTTATCTTATGCGGGGCAGAGGCACAGATCAGAAGCCCTTCTGTGGGCTTTCGGAACCATGCCTATGCACTGCAAAAGATAAGAGATGTTCTATCTTTTGATGTATTTTGCGGATCACAGACCCATTGAAGTCAGTGGGTCCACATCTGTAGCACGCAATTGACACACCCGTTGCCCGTACATTGCGGACCGCTATTTGCGGTCCAACTCCAGAGCACGGAAACAGCGACCATAAGGTTGTGTGAATGAGCCCTTATTAAGAGTAGGGCTGGACTGGGACTGAAAAATAGCCCTAGCACACATACAATACATTGTTCAGTGTGGCGAACTTTGATGCACTTGGTCACCCCTTTACCATGCACATAAAAAAGTATTCTGGGATTTTACTATTGCTGTCCTAGCCCCAGGATAGGCCATAAATATCTGTTTGGCAGGGGTATAACATCTCACACCTTGATCAGCTGTTCTGGTTCAATGTTTTTTTATTGAAGTTTTTCAAAGAAAACATTTTTTTGTTTTTCTGAACAATACAATACAACAATAGGGAATGAAGTATACAGTACAGTGTTTGCATACAATAAAGTATGTTTGGAGACAGTGTAGTAGTATAGCATAGATTTTAATATATAGGTTGAATGGGTTGTCGTTGGAGTAGCCATGAGATCGGTGATTACTCTCACTAGATCCGATCGATGACTCCCCCTATATAAAAACGGAAGTATACTTCTTATTACAGGGGCATATAGAGAACTATTATTCTCAAGAAAAGGGATGAACAGTCTAATATAACAGTTAGACATATAATTTAAAACACAAAAACAGGTTTAGCATATAATACACAGTTGTGTAGAAAAAGGGAAGGGAGACAATATAGTCCTCGAAGTTTTGTACTATTTTAACACTTATTTAGTTTTATAAAAAGTGGAGTTTTTCCACTCTTTCCAAATGTTAAAGAATTTTTCAAGATTACCAGTACTCCTCGCATGCATTTCCTCAAAGTTATAATTCATATTTACCTTATTTATTATAACAGATATCTCTGGAATTTTATCCGACTTCCACTTACTGGCAATGGTTTGAATTGAAGCGGTAAGGATATGATGTACTATTGTTCTATAGGTAGTGGGAATATTGCATATTCCAATATGTAACAGACAAAGCTCTGGAGATAGCGGGATATGCAATCCCAATGGTATTAGAATTTTGTTGAGAACATCTGTCCAGAAACGGGTTATTAATGGACAATCCCAAAAAATGTGGAGTAAATTACCTATTCTCCCACATTTTCTCCAACACACGTTAGAGGAGTCGGAAAATATTTTTGCCAATTTATAAGGAGTATAGTACCACCGAAAAGCAAGTTTACAAAAGGCTTCTAAGTGATCTGAGCACGAAGAGCTCTTAGTAACGGATAGGAAAGTTTTTTTCCAATCACAAATAGTGATTTTTTGGTTTAGATCTTTACTCCATTTATTAATATGAGAAGAATGGTTGTCATTATATGCATCAGTCAGGTGATAGTAGAACACTTTCAAGCCTGACATATTGGTGGTAAATCTGTTTTCAAGAAGGAGAAATGTGTTAGGATGGATCTTAGGGAATTTCTTATTTATCTTGTTCAAGAAAGTCCTGATTTGGAGGTAAATCCTCAAATCTGTCCTAGGGAGATTGTATATTTGGCTTAATTTTAAGAAATTAATCATCACTTCCCCTTGGTACAGGTCCTGTATATTTTTTAGACTATTTTGTATCCATGTATCTATAGCAATCAGAGGCAATGTAGTTTGTAAGATTTGTAGTGGTATATTCATTGGTCTAGACACCTTGAGTTTGGAACAAATATTAATATATGTATTCCAGGTAAGAATGGTGTCTCTAGTTGTAGGGTTATTAGGAATATGAGTACGTACTCCCAATATATATAGCATCATTAAATCTATTAATCTATTATTATCTTCTAATATATGTTCTATTTTATTCCAGGGTTTTTTGGATTCCATATTCCACCATTCGAAGGATTGGCCTAATATACTGGATATTTGGTAAGTAAATAGGTCTGGAACACCTGATAGTCTATTTCTATTTAGGATTGATGCGGACACTCTGTTCTTATGGCTTTAATTATGAATCCTTCAAACCCAAATTGTCCCAGAGCATTAAACATGTATTCCCAGTGCAGCCTGTCAAAAGCTTTTTCAGCGTCTAGTGACAGTAGGATTTAAGGTATTTTGTATTTTTGTACATAGTGTAATATATTCATGACTCTTCTTGTTCCATCAGATGCTTGTCTGCCCATTACAAAACCTACTTGATCGTGGTTGATTAGATTTGGGATAATTAAGGCCATTCTATTAGCTAGTATTTTGGCGTAAATTTTTATGTCAGTATTAAAGGGGTTTTCCGAGTTATATATATTGATGACCTATCCTCAGGATAGGTCATCAATATCAGATTGGCGGGGGTCCGACTCCCGGCACCCCCGCCGATCAGCGCTGCCTCCTCGTCGTTGTTCACATGCTGGCCATAGAGGGGTAGTGGTGAGTAGGTGTAATTACACCTCACCGCCCCATTCATTTCTATGGGAAGAATCGCTTCCATAGACTTGTATGGAAGCGATTCTTCCTATAGAAATGAATGGGGCGGTTAGGTGTAATTACACCTACTCACCACTACCCTGTTACTGCCAGAATGTAAACAACGAAGAGGAGGCAGCGCTGATACGGCGCGCTGATCGGCGGGGGGTGCCGGGTGTCGGACCCCCGCCGATCTGATATTGATGACCTAACCTGAGGATAGGTCATCAATATATATAACTTGGAAAACCCCTTTAATGAGATGGGTCTATAATTGTTGATCAGAGATGGGTCTTTATTTGGTTTGGAGATTGTTATTATATTAGCTTGAGTCATTTCTGTTGGAAATAGGCCTAAGTTAGTTGATTCATTGTACAAGTCAGTTAAATGTGGGCTGAGGATATCGCTAAATAGATGGTAATATTCATTAGTGTACCCATCAGAGCCTGGGGATTTCTTTTGTTTTAGTGCTAGGATTGTTTTTTTGTATTTCTTGGAGCGAAAATGGTACATTAAGGGTCTTCTTATGTTCTTCTGTAATCTTAGGCAAATTGATTTTTTCTAACTGAGTGCATGGTTGCGGGGTTAATGGATCATTTTTGAGATTATATAGTTGTTCATAGTAGTTTTTGAATTGTTCTACTATCAGTTTAGGGTTCATAATATACTATTAGAGGATTTATCTTTAATAAAGGCTATTTTTGATTTATTTTGTATTTGTTTTACTCTATTGGCCATTAGAGCAGAAGATCTATTATTTTGGGAATAATATTTCTGTTTTATGATAGAAAGATTTTTTTCGAACTTGTCAAGTAACATACATAGTAACATAGTAACATAGTTTATAAGGCCGAAAAAAGACATCTGACCATCCAGTTTGGGCTGTTTTCCTACAAGTTGATCCAGAGGAAGGCAAAAAACCCCTGTGAGGTAGAAGCCAATTTTCCACACTTTAGGGAAAAAAATTCCTTTCCGACTCCAATCAGGCAATCAGAATTACTCCCTGGATCAATGACCCATCTCTAGTAACTATAACCTATAATATTATTACACTCCAGAAATACATCCAGGCCCCTCTTGAACTCTTTTAGTGAACTTACCATCACCACCTCCTCAGGCAGAGAGTTCCATAGTCTCACTGCTCTTACCGTAAAGAATCCTCTTCTATGTTTGTGTACAAACCTTCTTTCCTCCAGACGCAGAGGATGTCCCCTCGTCACAGTCACAGTCCTGGGGATAAATAGATGATGGGACAGATCTCTGTACTGTCCTCTGATATATTTATACATAGTTATTAGATCTCCCCTCAGTCGTCTTTTTTCTAAAGTGAATAACCCTAATTTTGATAATCTTTCTGGGTACTGTAGTCCACCCATTCCAGTTATTACTTTAGTTGCCCTCCTCTGAACCCTCTCCAGCTCTGCTATGTCTGCCTGGTTCACAGGAGCCCAGAACTGTACATAGTACTAGTGATTTGTAAAGTGGCAGGACTATGTTCTCATCATGGGCATCTATGCCTCTTTTTTTTTTTTCAATTCAAATGTTTTATTGAATTTTTCAAGAATTTTACTAAACATGTATGTTAACACGCAAATCCAATGAATAAAGCAATTTGTATTGAGACAAAGATACATGTGTCATACTTGTTTTCTTTGGGGAGAAAACTTGCAAATTATGTACATATGGAAAGATAGGCATTAGACACAGTAAGGACAGTGAATGAATACAACCATATGACCAGATAATGTACTAACATATTAATCGGCGGTTGCCGACCTATAAGTAACCGACTAACAAAGCACGGGGGGAAAAAAAAAGAAAAGAAAATAAATAAATATATATATATATATATATATATATATATATATATATATATACACACTTTGGGGGGGAAAGGGGAAGGAGAGGGAAAGGAAAACACAGGTGGGTGAGAACAAGACAGAAGTGACTAGGTGCAAGGATTGGTTTGAGGAACCTGCAACAATACGTTCATATGTTTCGATATGCACTCGAGGAGCGAAAAGAGTCCCAAGGGCCCCATATTTTAAGAAAATGATCTAACTCCATAGAGTTGTGAATGATCAGTTCTTCCATTCTCTGATGTAACATAACCTCCTCAAACCATTCCTCCACTGTAGGTGGGGTTGTTTCCTTCCAGTGGCGAGGGATCACTGTTTTAGCCGCCTGGATAAGATATTTAAGGAGAGATTTTTTGTATGCAGGAATATTCAAATCAAAAACATATAGCAGGAAAGCTTCAGGGGAGTTCGGAAACGGGATGTTTGTCACTTCACATATGGCTTTGTGAATGGAATCCCAGTAATTGCGTAAAATTGGGCAGTGCCACCATACGTGGAGCAGGGTTCCTTCACCCACACCACATCGCCAACAACGATCGGAGACCGATGGGAACCATTTATGCAGAAGCGAAGGCACCCTATACCAGCGTGATACTATTTTATAACAAGTTTCTTGGGATTTTGTGGATATCAAGGCTTTGTGTGAGAGCTGGTAGCATTTATGCCATTGAGTTTGGGTTAAGTGGATACCTAGGTCAGCCTCCCATGCTCTGCAGAAAGACGGCGCTTGAGCGGTTCTCTGTTGGAGAAGCAGTTTATATAGTGATGAGATGTCTCAGAAAACCCCTGACGGCGCTAGACAAAGCTGCTCAAAGGTTGTTAAATTTCTGGAGAGTTTATGTGTGGGTCGGGTAGCGGCATAGAAGTGTTGGAGTTGGAGGTATTCAAAATGGTGCCGTGGGGAGGGGTCAGCATTATTTAGAATAGAGGATAAAGGTTTCAGTGAGGACGCCGAAAGCACCTGGCAGAATCTTAAGGGATGGATTTTAGATTGATTGAGGAATGAAAAGGTTGAGCTACCTGGAGGAAATGAGGGGTGGTCTGTCACCGGGGTGAGGGGCCCGAGGGGGTCAATAAGAGAGCAATTTGGACCTATTGAGTCCAGAATTGCAAAGGTGTGTTTTGTGGTATATGAGAGAGCAGATAAACGATCCCGCAAAGGGCCCATCAGCCAGGGGACAGCTGTCAGAATAACAGGGGAGCAGTCCACAGCAATATGGACCCAGGCTTTTGGTTTATGAAGTCGGAACATGTCTAATAAGCGGGCATATGCGCAGGAATGATAGTATAATCTACAGTCCGGTAATCCCAATCCTCCCTCATCCTTGGGACGAGTAAGAACATCCCAGCGAATTCGTGGTCTACCTGGAGCCCAAACAAACTTTGTGAAGCATCTGCGTAATTGGGCCCAAAATGTAGCAGGCAGGCGAACTGGAGTAGTTTGCAAAAGGTAAAGCAATTTTGGAAGAAGATTCATCTTGATGATACTTATTCTACCAAACCAAGAGAAATCTTTCCGATGCCAGCTATCAAGATCTTTTTGAAAACTGAAAAGGAGAGGAGCAAAATTATCGTTAAATAATTTTGATAGATCAGAGCGGATTTTAATACCCAGGTAGGAGATACCTTGCGCAGGCCATGTAAAGGGGAAGGAGGATTGGAGGTTGGAGACCAGAGTTTGGGGCAGTGAGACATTCAGGGCAGAGGACTTTGACATATTAATTTTGAAATTAGACCATAGTCCAAAGCGGGATATTTCTTTCTGCAGAGAGGGGAGGGAGATGTGAGGGTTAGTGATATATAGCAAAAGGTCATCCGCAAAGGCCGAACACTTGTATTCAGTGTTGCCAATTGTGATGCCAGCAATATCTGGGTTTTCACGGATTGCAGATAAAAGATGCTCCATAACTAGAACATAGAGCAAGGGAGATAACGGGCATCCCTGGCGGGTCCCATTGTGTATTGCAAGGGCAGGAGAGAGTGTGCCATTTATTTTAATTCTTGCCGATGGGGTCTGATATAATGCAAGAATTTTGGATGTGAGCCATGGGCCCAGACCTATATGTGATAGAGTGGCGCAGAGGGCCGGCCACGATATACGATCGAAGGCCTTTTCTGCGTCAAGGGAGAGGATCATGAGAGGGATCTGGTGGGTCTGAGCATAATGAATAATATCTATAATTTTCAGGGTATTGTCTCTAGCCTCCCTTCCCGGCACAAATCCCACCTGGTCAAGGTGGATTAAAGAAGGCAAAAAAGGATTCAAGCGGTTTGCCACCAATTTGGCAAATATTTTTAAATCCACATTCAATAAGGATATAGGCCGATAACTCGCACACATCTGTGGGTCTTTGCCCGGTTTAGGAATAACTGCTATATGAGCTTCCATGGTTTGTGCCGGGAAGGGGAGTCCTTCCGACACTGAATCAAAGACATTGAGAAGGATGGGGGAGAGAGAAGAAGAGAACATTTTGTAAAATCTAGCTGTGAGACCGTCCGGTCCCGGGCTTTTTCCCCCTGGTAAGGATTTGATCACCTCCTGAAGTTCCTCTGATGAAAAGGGGGTGTCCAGGGATGCTGAATCCTCTACAGATAGGTGGGGGACAGATGAAAGAGAGGGATCCTGCGGATCAGCAGAGGGCGGTAAGTTATAGAGATTGGAATAAAAAGTGTGAAAGGAAGCTGCGATATCTGGTGTAGTATGAGCCAAAGAGCCATTAGAGCGTTTGATTACTGGGATATGTGAGGTAGCAAGTTGCCCTCTCAAAGCCCTGGCCAACATACGCCCGCTCTTATTGCCATATTCGTAGAACTTGCTACGACAGGTTTGCACCATTCGCCTGTAAGAGTTCTCCAGCAGACGTTTAGCCTCTAGACGAGCATTTTGAAGGTCACGCAGAATGGGCTGTGAAAGAGCACGTTTGTGGGCCAGTTCAAGAGACGCAACTTTTTGAAGGGCAACGGTAAGCGAATGGGCTGTGAAAGAGCACGTTTGTGGGCCAGTTCAAGAGACGCAACTTTTTGAAGGGCAACGGTAAGCGAATGAGCTTTCTCCTTCTTGAGTCGAGCTCCATGTTTAATAAAGACACCCCGTAAAACACATTTGAGAGCCTCCCATTGTATAGGCAGGGAGGTAGTATCTCGTGAATGATCAGTAAGGAAGTTTGTGATAGTCAGGGAGATATCTGCAGCGCAGACTGTATCAAGGAGGAGGGACTCATTCAGTCTCCATGTCCACTGACCCTTCGTAAGATTGGGGATTTTGAGAGAGCAGAATATGGGTGCGTGATCGGACCACAATATATTACCTATGTGAGTGGACTCTAGCCAGGCCAGAGCCCGGTGTTGAACTAGAATGTAGTAAATACGGCTGTATGAAGAGTGAGGTGGAGAGAAATACCTGTAGTCTCTGTCTGTGGGATGCTGAATACGCCATGCATCACCTAATTGCAATTGCAGGAAAGCCTTCTTAACCTTCTTGATTGCATGATAGGAAAGAGCGGCCCGCCCCGAGGAGTTATCAAGTGTGGGATCCAAAGTTAAGTTTAGGTCCCCGCATAGTATTACTGTACCTCTCACCAAGGGGAGTACTTTATCTATCAGGTCAGTGAGGAAAGAAACCTGATTTTGATTAGGGGCATAAACATTAAGGAAAGTAAACTCTTGGCCACTAATAAGAAGGGAGAGTACAATATACCTAGCTTCGGCATCAATCGTACAGCTGAGCACTTGATGAGTCAAGGATTTGTGTATCGCTATGGCGACCCCCTTGGTTTTAGTCAGCTCAGAGTTGGCAAAGTGCCAAGTTGTATAATATTTATGCCGAATTCTAGGAGCAACACTTTTTTTGAAATGAGTTTCCTGAAAACAAATAATCTGTACCTGTTGCCGGTGGAAATGGTGAAGGATTTGCGACCTTTTCTCTGGAGTGTTGAGGCCTTGAAAGACGCTAACTTCAGGGAAGACATGGTTAGAGGTATAGGAAGACACAAGAGGAGAGGGTTTAGGAAGGGAAGAGAAAAAAAAAAAAAAAGGGGGGGGGGATTGGGAAACCCCCCTTCTCTTTAAACTATAAACCGGTGTCTATGAACTAAACACAGGCAAATACTGTGTATGGAGAGAAGACCAACAGGTCAGAAGAGACTGTCACCTGAGATACCAGATCTCAGGGGAGCGTCTCGAATAGTTTGGGTTAAGTGGCGGCCAAACAGAAGAGAGACCGCCGCAACCCCTAATAGTGGTGAAAAAGAATAAAACACTTGATAACCATCCACTTAATAGAGAGAACAGAGAATAACGGCGAACCTAAAGGCAAATACATAGAGCAAATGAATCACTTAGGACTTAAAGACACGCTCAGCAAAATAGTAGGAGTCCTATAAAGAAAAGATCTTAGCTGCTTGGCCCTAGTAAAGAAGAGCGGGAAGAGACGGATTGCTGTTGGCGTCTTCTTCTGGGGGCGCGGGTAGACAAACCCGGGTCTCTATCCCCCAATACTGGAGATGGCGGCACACGTTGAGAGATGCTCGATGCTGTTGTGAGAAGTGAGGGCCACTGCCCAAGTTTCATCACTGGGAGTTCCAGCTTGTGGAGAAAGGCAGGGAGGTCCGCTGGATTCCGGAAAATTGCAGACTGGCCTTTGTGACCAGCAATAAGCGCAAAAGGGTAACCCCAGCGGTACGGAGTGTCGTGATCTCGCAGCATATTGAGAAGGGGCTTCAAAGCGGCCCGCTGTGCCAGGGTGTGACGAGATAGATCCTGCAGTATCATAATGGGAGCTCCATCAAAAGTCATCGAGGGATGTTGGCGAGCTTTATAGAGGATTTGTTCCTTAAGAGCATAAAAATGAATACGGCAGATGACGTCCCTGGGCCTGGACCCGTCTGGAGCAGGGGGACGCAGTGCCCTATGCACTCTGTCAATCTCAATAGGAGTAGTTGGAGGGCGATCCAGGAGATCATTGAAAATTGTAACAACAGTGGGCAGCAGAGAAGAGGTGTTAACCGTTTCTGGCAAACCCCGTATACGGAGGTTGTTTCGACGACCTCTGTTTTCAATGTCGTCGAGATGTTGTTGTAGGGCAACCATGTGTTCTCCGTGGGCTTGAGTTGTAACTTGCAAGGCCTGAACCTCCGCGGCCAATGTTGTATGATCTTGTACGATCGTATCCACTCGATCAGAAAGAGCGGACATATCCGTGCGAAGTTGAGAGAATTCCTGCTTACACTCCTGTAATATGCTAGCAGCAAAAATAGAAAGGTTGTCCTTTGAGGGCAAGGAACAGATAAGAGCACGTAAATCCGCCATAGTAGGGGGTCTGGAATTATCATCATGCAGTGGTGTCCCTTTTGCAGAGGGTGAGCGAGAGGTTGGAAGTAACGGCTGGGAGGCCAGATCAGAGGCCCTGTTAGAAGGAGCTTTGGGGCCCATAGCCAGGGTCAGAAATCCCTTATCAGGGGCAGGAGGATGGGATCCGTCCCAGGACGATCCTGTAGACCAGCGGGGGGATGCCGCTAAGGATGGATCTGGAGAAGATGATGGAGACTGGGGACCCCTTTTCGGTGCTGGGGGGGATTGCTGGGTGGTCTGAGAAGTACTGGCACAAAGAGGTTGGGCCGGATTTGGGGTATTGAGGACCCCATGCTGGGCTCTTGGAGGCTGGGAGCCATATGTTGTCACCCCAGGGGAAAATGGAGGCCCTAAGGGGCAGAAGGATATTGCTGTGGCCCTCAAGGGTATATCCTGGCCATCGTGGGGCGCATTGATTAATGTAGGAGACCCCTGGTGAGGTAATACTTGCTGTGGGAGCAGTAGAGCTTCAGGTTCCGGGCCTCTCGCGCTGGTCCTGGAAGCGGAGGTGGCGGCGTTCCAATGCACGTGCGCTACGATGGCGCCCCGTGTGTCCTCCTCCACGTCTCCTCCTGAGAACGGCAACAGAGAGGAGCGCCGCTGATGCAGATCGTCAGGTGAGGGGAACGGGGGTGCCGATTGGGAGCGGCGCCCCCGCGACTGATGCTGCAAGGGAGAGGCCAGTGGTGAGGCAGCGCTCTGCCTGGGAGAGGAGCCGCCGCCATCTTGTGGCCCAGAAGCTAGGCCCGCCAGGCTGCCGGTAAGAGACCCTGGTTGCCTGGCAAAATATTCGGTAAGGTCGCTTTGTGAGTGGACCAGGGGAGCAGATGACTTAGCTCGACCCTTTTTGGCTGTTTTGCCCATCGTGGGGAGTGGATGGCTGCTGATGAAGTATGGGGATACAGCTCTTGTGCTGAGCGTCCTCACTCCTCCATGTCCGGCCACTCCCCATCTATGCCTCTTTTGATGCAACCCAATATCTTATTGGCCTTGGCAGCAGCTGTCTGACACTGGCTTCTACAGCTTAGTTTGCTGTTCACTAAAATTCCTAGGTCCTTTTCCATGTCAGAGTTACCCAATATTTTACCATTTAGTATGTACTGGTGACTTGCATTATTCCTTCTCATATGCATAACCTTACATTTGTCAGTGTAAAACCTCATCTGCCACTTCTCTGCCCAAGCCTTCAGTCTATCCAGATCCATCTGTAGCAGTGTACTGTCCTCTTCTGTGTTAATTACTTTACACAGTTTAGTGTCATCTGCAAAGGGGCCGACACCTTCAGGTTTATACTTTTTACCATTTATATAATTAAAGAACATTTTAGGGTTAGTTTTACTCTCTTTGGCGATTAATCTCTTGGTCTCTAGTTTGGCTGTTTTTATTTGTCTTTTACATATTCTATTTTTTTCCTTATAGTTTTTCAATGCTTCCTCGCTCCCCTCCTGTGTTACTGATTTAAAGAGGACCTTTCACCACTCCTGACATGCCCGTTTTAATAGCTCCATGCATTCCCCACGTACTAACAATTCTGGAACATCTATTCTTATGGCTCTATGTTGTGCCATTCCTTTATTATTTGCACTAGAAGTTATGAATGAATTTCTATTAGTCTTCAGTAAAGGAACAGAGGGGAGGTAACCAGTTGGGGGTGTGTACCTGCATAGACTGACTCTAGCCAATCAGTGCTGCCATGTTCAGACTGTGCAGATACACCCCCCCAACTTGTTACCTCCCCTCTGTTCCCTTACTGAAGACAAATAGCAATTCATTCATAACTTCTAGTAGAAATAATAAAGGAATGACATAACATAGAAACATAAGAATAGATGTTCCAGAATTGTTATTACATGGGGAATGTATGAAGCTATTAAAACAGGCATGTCAGGAGTGGTGAAAGGTCCTCTTTAAATGCTTTCTGTTTGTCATTTATTGCTTTCTTTACAGCTCTATTTATCCACATTGTTTTTTTCTTGTTCCTTAACCTTTTATTCCCATAAGGTATGTACCTCTCACAATTAGATATTAGGATGCTTTTAAAAATATCCCATTTTGTGGCTGTATTTTTATGTCTGAGGACTTTGTCCCAGTTAGTTAGGCCTATGGCCTCTCTTAGTTGACTAAATTTTGCTTTTTTGAATTTTGGTATTTTTGTTCCTCCCTGAAGAAACACTCTTTTGAATGACAGTTGGAAGGTTATTATATTATGGTCACTATTTCCCAGGTGTCCCCCGACCTGCACATCTGTTGTTCTGTCAGGTCTATTGGTTAATACTAAGTCCAGTATGGCCGTCCCTCTA